>JACYFI010000009.1:0-11026 GCA_020975735.1 Ophiocordyceps xuefengensis
GGTTTGTTTACAAACCATAAATTCCAAATAACGTTAAATATAAATTGAGGTTTTGTTTGGTTGGTGTACCATACATGCACAAACATTTAGTTAATCCTTTTTATGAGGAAAAACAAATCAATTTTTCTTTCCCGTCTGCCTTAAATGGGCTGGCAGGCAGCTGGCGGGCTGGCGAGCAGGCAGTAGCAATTTTATTTTTCTTGGCGTATCCCCCCCCTGTAAGGGTTAAAAACCAACACATGCGAAACGGTTGAATAAAATCTGAGGTCTAGCTTCTGCTGTGCTAGCCTTAAAAAACTCTTTAAAATAAAGGTGGCTTAAACTTAAAAATATTTCCTTGTTTATGCTCCGATTCAAAAGACCTAACAAATTTACCCTAATATTACAGCCATAAATAGAAACAGCGTCTGCTGGTTTTCAGTTGACCCCCTTCCCACCAACAGGAGATGATAGGGGTAAGCTTCTTTTTTTGTTTAGATTACATAAGACAAGTAATACAAAATTGTTGTTAGGATAACATTAAGAGATAAAACTGCTAAAGGTTATTTATACAATTATTTATATGTGGTTTGGGGCTTAGGCTTTATCTGTTTAACAAAGAAATAATATTCGCAAAAGCTATTAAATAAAAATTAAAATTTTAATAATTAAAGGGATACGCATTTTAGCTTGCAGCAAGCTAGCTTGCCATATAAGATGACAAGTTATGCCTAAAGGCCTTCGTCTATCTATACCTATATAATATATTTGGTTTTCAGCGAAGCGGTCGTGAAAAAAACATTATATCTTTTTTTTATGTAAATGACTATTAAGAACCAAAGCCCTGCATTTCCAGCTTGGGTTAGTTTAAAGGAAAGACTCTAATAACTCATAACGTTGGGTAATAAGAGTTCGATTCATCTATCTTCAGCGCTTCAACCTTGACTGATTTAGGTGGTTATAGAATATTTTTATAGAGACGCATTTACAAGACCTTAACTTTCACATCATAGCTGGTCGATTGAATACATGACATAAATATATTAGTATTTTCATTTTAATGATCTTAAAGTGAAAATTAAGATAGCTTACTTCAAAATTCGAATGTGTTCTCGTCCTTTTAGCGCGCACTGCTCCCTCAATTTCTAGTTGTTTGAAACTATCCTGGATTATTTATTC
Organism: Ophiocordyceps xuefengensis; assembly: GCA_020975735.1. NCBI lineage: Eukaryota > Fungi > Ascomycota > Sordariomycetes > Hypocreales > Ophiocordycipitaceae > Ophiocordyceps > Ophiocordyceps xuefengensis. The sequence goes on from JACYFI010000009.1 coordinate 1,159, forward strand.
AGGTGTTTCAATCTTAAAGGTTGAAACTTAATATTGTTTTTTGAAGCTTTATGATAAATAATTTTCTTTTCTTATCTCTTTTTGCTTTCTTTACGCCCGTTAACCTAAGACGTATATATCTATTTTTATTTAATAGAACAGCTATCAATTAATTTTAGTTATTGTATCTTACATTATTCTATCCTCCTAGTTAACATGTAATTACTAAACGGGTAAGGGTATACCCATGGGGGTGTTATTTATTAGTTAAAACCATTACTCAAATATTTCATAATTATTTATTATTAGTTAAGAATATTAATTTAAATTGACTTTACACTAATTTTACCCCCTAGCAATAGGTTGAAGTATCTGCATATTTCACTCTCTACGAAACTTGGTTAATTTTTACAAATTTGAATTATTATATAATACAAAAATAAATAATAATATGGGACAACACTAAAATATAATAGAATCCCCTTAAATTATATTAATTATTTATAAATTAAACAGGGTCATATTATTGATTGTTCTAATGATTAGTATCTTATAATGTCTAGCTATTGAATTGCAAAGTTATGGATTTAATATAATTTTTAAAGTACAATATATAGAAATTCAGAAATTATCAGACTACAGGGGGATTTAATATTATTTTTTTTTTTGGGGGGGATTAAGTTCTTGCTTTATTAGTCGCCGTTTGTGCTTTATATATTTATGTAGTCTAAGACGATTTAGTTATTGCATACATCAACCTCGGCAACAGACTTTAGATTAGAAGGGGGAAGGCCCGAACATTTAACTTAGCATCTAGTTCAAAGAGGTGGGGAAGATGAATTCTGATAAAGTCGTTAGTGGACCATCGAGCGAGCCGTCTAAGAGTAAAACAAAACTGCCTGGAAACTAATTTACCAGGTATTCTACGAAGAAGGGTCCATATCCTAGTCAGAAATAGGATTGTGCAATTTCAGTGGTATGGGATGATGAAGATCGTACAATCGGTATCACAGCAACCAGGGTAAACAATAAGTAACATATAAAGCGGTAAAGAGTGGGGCTCTAAGACCGGATTAAGATAAAATAAATAATTGGTAACGTACGGGCATTACCTAAGTTCCAAAGGGACCATGGTTTACAGAGGAAGGCAAAGTACCCTCTTATGGCGAAGGCTCCAGGATTTTCAGCTCCTGTACTTACCCACTATCGTTGGAAACGTCCCAAGTTACAGTTTCAACTGACCGGTTTTGGAAACTACAGTAGGATTTATTGAAACTGTTGTAGAAATAAACAAGTTTTGTTGTGAAAGATAAAAATTATACCAGATTTATTATTGATAAGGAATTATAATTACGAGCTTAACAAAAATTCAAAGGTAAGCCAGCAACCGGGACTCCGGGTATATTACCATACGTTGGAAAGGATTGTCAGATTAGTTATAGTGAATATCTATCAACAGTTGAAAGAGTACTCTGTCCCAAGATCCCACCCCGGAAGAAGAATATATGGTACCCAAAAGCTAACCCGGAGTAACGACCATGTGACTTAAGACCCTCCTAGAGACAAACTAAGTACAGATTGTAGAAGAAGCATATTAGAAGCTATTCAATGAACCCAATTTTCCAACGAAAGCAGTATGCGTTTAGACCTAACAGTAATGTCCACACGGATTTAATGGGTAGGAAGAAATTCGTTATGGCCCCAATTATTTTATAGAAGGAGACATTACTAAATGTTTTGACGAAATAAATTCATAACAAACTATAGCATTGTCCTTGAACGATAAGAATTAAAGACCCAATATTTTTGGATTATAATACGTAAAGGCGTTGAAAGCGGTTTAACATGGAAATTCATAACCGTTACTCTCACTCCGTAGTCAGGACACGCAAGTTTCAATAGTTAAGCCCATATTGAGCAATATTTCTCTGATAAACTCGACGTTTTATCGCAGTGAACTAAAAGAAGATTCGACGCTGGATCTAAAGGTACTGATTAACCCAATCTATAATCATTGACCCGTAAAAAAGAAAGAGTGCAAAACTCTGAGCTGAGAAATTAAAAATTTACATAAAGTTTTTTACACTAATTCCCGTCTCAGCCTATGATATCGACCCTAAAATATATGCAGATGGAATCCATTAATAGCTAGAGTCCTAATTTATAGGGTATTATAGGGATGCAAAAGAAAAAGACTGTGTAAATCTTACTAGTTTCAGATTAAGGTGTTCTTTGAAGGAGAGTAAGGGTTAAGAGCCGTTCCGAAGCTGTAAAACCAATAAATATACCCACGGCTAAAAACAGAACCCGCTGATTCCTATAGGTTAGAATCAAAAGAGAGTATTATGAAATCTTACTCTAGAAGAAGAAATGTTTGAGCCAAAATAGAAAAAATAATGAGACTTCTAGGCCCCGATAGCTAATGCACAAAAAAAATTTTGATAAGAAATGGTTTCTTAAAAAAAGGGTAGACCATTACCCAAATTTATCCCCTGAATGCAAGAATCCTAAAAGAGCTCGCAGATTCTACTTACAATTCAGTTATAGAGGATAATTACAAATACTATCGTTCGGCAGATAATTTTAAAGCACTACAAGAATGGTACACTATATCGAAAGAATCGTTGTGCAAGACTTCTAGAGCCAATTCAAAGGGCTGGATCTAGTTAAATTTTTTGCAACTTCATGTAAAATCCTTAAAGTGGCAAGATAAATGCATGGGTTCGTAAAACTAGTACTAGGAAGAAACCTGCGTCTTTCAATATTAAAAGTGTGACTGATATTTTAATTTTAAATTCCAATGCCCAAAGTTATTCCCAAGCTTCTTTGGAAGGGTATTACTGTTGTTTTCAGTTGACTCCGTACTCGGCAGTGGAGATGATCACGTGTCGTATGATGAAGGCGCTTAGTCCTAAAGGCTAAACTGATAGTCACTAAAAAGTTATATGGTCACGAGAATCTGTAAGCAAAGATACAATTATTGTAGAGGAGTCCACATTCATAACATCATAGTCAAAATCACTCCAACGATAAAAAAAAAAGAAATCTAAAGGCCAAATCTGCGAAGAGCCGTATGGATGGGACACCTCACGTACTGGTTCCGGGAAAAGGGGGAGTGATTTCGGTTATATAGGAGTACTTTTCCAGTTCATTATTTTAGGGACAAGCTTATTATAATGCCAATTCAGTGACAGTACTAGGTAGCTTAGGAAATTTTATATTAAAAACTAGGTATAAGATGAATAAGCCTATTAACAGTTTTCATAATATAATACCTTTCATATAAATTAAATCTCTTTATTATATCTTAACTATAGGACTTTTTATTTTAAAGTAAAGGTGCAGCACAATCCTCATCTTTTGGGAATTCCTAAAAAGGACTTGGGAAATCCTTATCAACAAAACCGTTGGGGGAAATTATCAAATTCAGGGAAACACCTAAACGTTTCCTGGTACTAAGCCAATTATCTGAAAATTATGAGGGGCTTGATACTAATTTACTCTCTAGGGTATAGTAATTAAACCCAGAAGATTGGAGTGAAAACGACAATGGGCAGATAGCGCGATCTAATCAGAACCCATTTCGGACCAAGAGTCTTATTTGTAAAAGAGCAACGAGGTAACTGTAGGTTGGATGTGGTATTAATTTACCCGCCGTTTACGATTCCTTACTCTACTATGGGCTTCGAAAGGAGTTATTCAAAGTAAAATCCTTTCCAATACCCCAATCTATTCAACGACAACTTTATTCCTTACTGTGTCTAACTTGACAAAATGCAAACTAAACCATTTAGACCCCTGGATTTTATCGTAGGTTCTCTGATGCAAGAAGCGATCTTTCTGTTTTTAAATATGTCGGGGGTACAAATGGCTCCAAAAAACCTTAGTAGGTTTGCAATTCGAGAGGTGAATTCTCAATTAATCTTCATGCTTGAAGAGACTAGATATTTTTTGAAAACTTATTAAGCCTATTTTAGGACAGGAAGGATTAGGTAAAGATAGAAATGGTTGTGTGATTTCTTTACAATAGGTCCGTTAGATCAACAGTTATAACGAAACAATACACTCAATTTTGTAAATTATCCCTCCTAAAAGACTCAAAATATTCTATTATTTATATTTAAAAAAAGTAGTCGGTTTATGAGCAACGAGGGAACACTTTAAGCGGAGCTGAAGATTTCTAAAAAATAATAATTAATATTTAAAGCTTCTTAAATAAAAGGATTTAAACTCCTTTACTGAGAGGGTTTTCTGGGATACTGTTGCTTTAAGCAAGATCCATTATTACCCCTTAGTTTCAAAAATTTAACACCTCAATGGGTAGTGGTTTTAACCAAAGTGCGTGAATGGTGTTTTTTAAAATTTAACGTCTTAGAGAATCTCAAATTACGATAAAACAGAGACTTCGTGGTTGTTTACTTTTGTATAATACAACCATATTAGAGAGTGAATTTATAATTGTAAAACAGTTAGATAGATTTCTTTGGATGGATCAAAACTTACTTTCGTTATAAAAGTTATACTTGAGTTTAGATGTCAATCAAATTTCAAAAATCATTATGAAACGATTTTACCTTTTTTTCATAAATCCTGAGTTCTGTGGTGTTAAATCTAAGGATTTGAAATTGAGGCTAAAAAGCTAGACAAAAATGGTCAAACAAAAAATCATCTTAACTAGCCACTGCTTTCGATCCAAGGTTCGTCAATAGGAAACAGAATGAAATGAAGGTAGTATCTAAAAATTAAACTTACTCTTAGAGTTAATATGATGTATATAAGTTGTTATTTTCTTTTATTGGACCGATATATTTAACCCGACCATCATATCAGGACTCGTTATGAAAATGGTATAACTAACGTATGAGTTACAACATTTGTATGGCGTTAAATAGCTAAAAATCTCTTTATTTATTTTTATTGGTTGCATTTAGTTTTAGTTATTCAGGTCCGGGTTCAATAGCCAATGAAATAGTTGAACTTTTCATATCTATTAATGAGTTCTGTTATTCTCCTTAATAATATGGAACATAGTAGGTTTTATAACTCAATTTTGAATAAAAAGATATATTTCCTCTATGAGACAAATAAAAGTCATGAGGGTTTTTTATATTAATTGCTTTTAGGTAATCTAGTATTGGCAATCAATCTAGCATTTATATTTTATTCAACACAATATACAATTAGTAACTTAATGCATTATTCGATACTAGTAGCAATAGGTTTCTCTTTATAATGCTATCTAGTGAAAAAATAAAGAAAAGAAAGAATATTGGTATAAAACAATTATCCTCTAACACAATTAGTAATATCAATGAAAGGTTTATCCTTTTATATTAAATCTGTTATGAGCTTTTTAAAGTTTAGCTAATTACTATTTTTTTCATGTTATGAGGTTACCCCCCTTCTATAGGATTCTTTAGGTAAACAAAATGGTATTAGTGCAGGTAATAGATAAAGGTTCTAATATCTTATCTCTCAATCGCTCAATTACAGTGGTTTATACGTGCTGGGAGACTATTAATAAGTAAAAGAAAATGTTTTTTTCAGCTTCCGGGGACTATAAAATTAATACTTTATTAGGAAAATTTTAGTATGAAAAAAGGTGCCTGTACCTAATTAAGAGGGTTTCAACTCTAGCTCGGCCTATTATGAATAAAACATTTTGCTGGACCACGGTCAACGCCACAAAAACATTTAGTTTTAATAAAATAATATACGCTGATCAAGTCCATGATCTTTGGTTATTATCCTTGTATTAACATTACAACAATCCTTTATTTTTATTATTAATTAAAGAATGGCTTAGCGATGGGGGTACATATTGGTACAAATTCTTGTTTTAATGGTTAATGAGTAGTATGCTTTATTTTTATTTGTTGGTGTCAATATTAACGTGATTTATTTTTTCAGTCTAATTTTTATATTAGCACCACATAAACCCTTACCCAAAGAAAATACTTCTAAATTAGATGTGGCTTTTCATAGTTTTTTAAGGGTCAAAATAGAATCAATTTGGTGGTAAAAAATTCTTATTTTCTTGTTTAGTATATCTTTTATTAAGAATTTATGAAATTCTGTGAAATTTAGTCCTTTATGGTCTTGACGGGCTTATGAAAGAGGGATAATATGGTTTAATAATATACTTTATAATTTATAGGTATATTTACTGCAGGGATTTTGTATTTGAATTAGGTAGAAAATGCATAAAGATAGAACGTAGACCAACTTTTTTTAAATATTGTTAGAAAGCCAAAAAATTTTGTAAATATCTTATACCGGAAGAAATTAAGGGTAACACTAAATGCTTTTCTTTCCACAACAAACTTAAATATACATGCCTACAAGGCCCACATTTATTTTTCTACGCTCCAAGAAAATATGCTAATAACTCCAAATTTTACAGGCCTAGGCATGCGCTACTTTCGCAGCCAGTTACGCGTTTCATAAATAAAAAATAAGCACCTTTTTAGGGCAAAAGAAGGTATAAGACTTCATTTGTTAGAGAGATTAATTAAAAACACGGCGTTTCCGTGTTACAATTTTCATAAATCAATAGGTGCAGGGTGGGCAACAGTGGTTATTACGGAGCAGGAGTAGAATGAGGAGTAATTTTATTTGGGACTTAATAATAAGTGTAAGCTAGAAACCCTTACTATTAAAATACCAAATTATTCTTCTTGAAGCTCAATATTAGGTTTTGCTTTCTACAGAAGCAACTGCGTATTCGCCTTAATGTGTCAATTATTTTAACATCGAGCTTATTTTGTTTGGCTTAATTAAAGTATAATGTTTAATAAGCTTGATATGTGTAATTAAGGGAGGAGGGGTAAGTTGCTCTATACTAGAAAAACAATTCTATTTAATTAGAATCTATGTTTTTTCAGAACTAATGAAATAATTTTATTAAAAAACATTTATATAATTAAAGACGGCGCCCCTAAGCGCTTGAGTTTTTCATATTTCCAGAGAAGCCTTTACTCCACAATGGAAGTTTCCGTTGATTTACATGATGAACATACGTATTAGTTATGTTAATCTTAAATTAGTATAGGGAATGAATCACTCTATTCTTAATAAAAAATTGAGGATTGCACTTATCATACAAAGTTTTTAAACATGGGTAAAAAGTGCTATCAAAAGTGTTGTAAGAATTTGTGACACAATTGTAAATTCTTCGGTAGTTTTTAGAACGTATTATAGTATTTACGTCAGTTTAATAAACCCTGGTTATTTACAAATAACCCAGCCCGGTAAAAGTGAATCCTATAATGCTCTTTGACAGCTAGAAAGGATATCTTAAAAAGCGAATAAAAATAAGCAGGGCATATAGATTATTAACTTAACATAAATTCAAACAAATGATATTTATATAGGGTCAGTCTAAAGGACCTATCCTAAAAGATTTTCAAAAAATGATTTAAACTTAGTTATTTAAACAACTAGAGATAGTTTAATAATTCAAGAGCATAAAGTCAACATATTGGGTAATTTACTGAATTTTTCTGTTACAATTCGAAATACTGTGAAATTTCTAATTTGCTTTCTAAGAGAACAACTTTACTTTGGTAATCAAATCCTGAATAATAATCATACTAAATAGTTAGCTATGGAAGTTTCCCTGTGATCATTAAGCACTCCGAACAAACTAAAGCGTAAGATTAGTAGTCCTTTAATAGGAATTAATGTAAGGAATAATCCAGCTTAATTTCGGGATCAAATACTGCCTCAGAGAATAAAATATAATGATGTTTTAAGGTAAAATAAGATAATCGCCCTTTAATTTGGAAAAAAACTGCATAGGAATCAGCTTATTGGATTTAAGAGAAAAAAAAAGCTTTAAGGTAGAACTTCATTCTGAAGGAAACTATATTTAAAAATGAGTTCAAGGTAGAGGTAAATCCGGATATACAAATATATGAAAAGTGTTGTATCTGAAGGATTCTAAATTGATAGGAGGTTTGGTTATCAGCTAGAAGGAGCTGGGTAATTTTTAGATATAAGTGGGGAAAATATTATAAGGACTATAAAAATCTCAGGGGCAAGATCCTGCTAAAGAAAGAATATAAGTTTTCAGGTTCATAAATCTGTAGCTTACAAAACTATAAATAAATTTCGTATATGGTGGCAAACTTTCAAAGTCCCCTAAGGTACTTTAATAGTGAAAATTCTTAAGGATGTAACAATGGACAATCACGCAGGGAAATATAAAAATTCCCTAGAGACTACACGTGAAAACTTTATTAAAAGTATAATATGTCCAATTATGTAGGAACGTACATGAATTTATAGGACCTTTAAGTCCGAAGTTAATTTTGAATCTTTAAACTACCCTGCAGTTATATTATCTTATACCTGTCAATCCGTTTATAATTATTATTATTTTAATGAATGAAATAAACTGATTCCCTCAATGACAGTTTAGCATTAGGAAGGCCACCAATGATAATTGGAATACCCAGGGGTATCCCTTGTTTTATAGAAATTCTAATTGAAAGAATTTCATATCATTTTGATTCATATATAAGTGAACCAAATCTGTATTTTCAGAAACCAAGGAGGATTAAGAATGTTTAGAAGTAGATACCGAGTATAGTACCTATTAACAACATATTAGATTTTGTTATTAACATTCAAGGGGGAACTCATAATTCTGTGCTATCCCATTTCATGTGGGTTATAAAATGGCCGACTGCTATCAGCTGGTGGACCAAATCAACTTTCCCTAGTTTATTATTTATAGAAAGGGAAGTATTTTTATGTCAGTCCTCAGAAATATGTGGATATTTGAAGTTCTATGCCTATAATGTTAGAAATTGTAAATTATAGACAAATTTTTTCATTGACTAATAATGCTTAAACTTATTATAATTTCAATTAAAGGAATTTTTGCTGGTTGGGTCACGTCTATATTATTTTTCCCTTAATCCCAGCGGGCCGGGGGGGGTTTTAGGGTACAGAGTCTAAGAGCCCCCCAACCCTAGGTGCAAGCTATACTAAAAAGGGGGGCTATTACGTTTAAAAGGTACAAACTATGATGCTTAAGGACATCAGGGATTTGAGTTCAAATTCCAATGCCCCACCAGTCATTAATGCTTAAAAAAATAATATAATGATATATGTATTAGGGTATAATCAGCTAAGAATAATTTGAATATATAAAATAAAATACATGAAGTTTAAACTTAAGTACTTTTTTTTAAGGGAATCTTAGGGATTCAGATTAGTAGGAAAAAAAATAATATTAATGCTGTATTTCTATAGAAATAAATGCTATTCATCTATAACCATCCAATTAATTAGGGTAGTTCTAAATTAACACCTTGACATATTATAAGACAAAGCGTATTTGCCATCATTCTTTTATATAGCTTGCCGGAGCCAGAGATCTGCTATTCGCCTTAGCATTCTGGTTGCTTTTATAGAAACCTAAAGGAAGGTTTGCCTATAGAATAAAAATGTATTTTAAAGTAATAATTGTGTTACCATTACAGGGTGAATAGTTGTTCCCGGTCTTTTTCTTGGTAGAAAAGTGGTTGTGTCAAGTAGTGTTTATTATTAGATGTCTTGTATAATTTCACACAATATTAGCTATTATTGGGATTTTTTTTGAAGGTAGGATTAAAATAATATTCAAAGGTATCTTTATATACTTTTTAGATGATACATAGTAATCATAATATGGATTGCAATTTCCAATTGATAGATAAACAGTATCTTATGTTAATACCGATTAATTATAAGTCCTTATAGTTCATTCTATTCTAAGATATGATGTAGCCATGACCTCGAGACACCTCAGGGGGGAACAAGGTGTCATGGGTATAAATACTTAAAACGCCGGGGATATTTCTAAGCTTAAGATACCAAAGCTATAATTGAAAAAACCCTA
>JACYFI010000011.1:0-11077 GCA_020975735.1 Ophiocordyceps xuefengensis
ACCTATAAGAGGAATATTTCTTTTCGTGGTATACAATGAGCAACACAAAAATAAAATGACTTTTAAACAACAATAAGTTTAATGCTAAAAAAAAGAAGCTTTTAATAAACAGCCAACTATACCTCTAAATTCTTCTCTTCTATATTTTTATCTACTTATAAGACTACCTATAATTTTATTATAGATATTTAGTTTATATCCAATGGAACATGACATGGATACCCATCCTGGTGTTTTCGGCTAATTATTTGGTGGCGTGCCTCATTATTCTTAAATTTTGTATGAAGGCGAAATAATTCCAAGAAGGGGTGGTTGTTGGAAAGGCGGATTTAGTAAGTACAGATAACGCCAAGGTGGGGTTTTATACAATCCATAACAATATCACAAAAAGGGGTGAGTACAAATTGAAGGACACAATCCATCTAATTGCACCCTCCAAGGTAATTCATCTCCATTTCTATGTTAAAATCCTGAACCATATATACCACAATTTACCTAACCTACCGCAAACAAAGGGTAATCTCTTTTTTCATCCCTACCCCACAACCCATCTAACCAGGGTCTCAGGTCCCAAACACCTTCTATAAATACCCACCCTGAAGCCTGTAGTTTTATAACCATACACCTAGAGAACAGACTTTTGATATAGTTTAATTTAACACACATCATTATGAATTTAAACATAAATATACCCTCGATAAATAGATATCGATTGTTAATACTTCCGTATATGTAAGAGAAAATAAATATAGGATCAGAAGTTGTGGATTTCGTAAAGTTTTGTCGGCGCAAGCTCTTAATGAGAGGGAGCCGACAAATTGATTGTTACACAAGGTGCTGACCAACGTCCTCAAAATATATATTTTGCTACACACAGAGGTTAATGACTATGGGCCATGTTAACTGAATAAAAGTAAAATTGGGTAAGAAGAGGGGTTTTCATGGTTTATCAACGTAGGGTGGCCTTGCAGCCCAGACCAGAGTCCTTGGTTTAATATTATTAGTTGAGTAAAAAAAAAATTCAGAGATGCTTCCATTTGAATTGATAGCTATTTCAACTCAAGAGAAAAAGATTTAATTATGTAGAGAATTAGTTAGTCCTGGAAATACACAATTTGGATTTTTTTTAGTCTTTGTAGATTAAGCATACTTATGGTTTTTTCTTTTTTTTCTGCTGTTGGGTTGGTTGTGTACCATACATACCATGCACCCTCCCCTTAGGGTTGGCACTACTAACCTGCTTTACCTGCAAATATCCCTCATTTAGAAGGCTTGCGTAGCTTCACCTAACGCATCCTTGTTTACACCCCATGCGTATCTTGCACCCTTGCTCGTAAAACTAAAGCCAGGTGGGTTACAATGCCCAGGATAAAGGCTACAAAAAGCTGCCCCTTTAGTTAGATAAACTATTTGAGCTTAAAACTCCAAAAGTCCTTAAACTAACCCTAAAAATGGCTTAATTAATATAGCATGTAATGATCTTTTTTAAAGTTGTTTTACGGTTTAAAAATAAAAATCCGTATTATACAACCAATTTTTTTTATAAATTTATGCCACAATTAACACCTTTTTATTATATGATGAACTATTACTATTTGGCTTTTGGTGATAATCAGTATTAGTCATACATATTATCTATATATACGACTACCCAAGATATTCGCGTTTATTCTTACTCATCTATTTTTTAATAAAAATAACTATAAATATACCCATTTTAATGTATGAAATACTTACAACAGTAATTAGTTTATTTAAAGATTCTAATATATAACGAGTAGTAATATATCTTTCTATGTTTTACTACATGTATATACTAGAAATAATAAGTCCCTTAGATCAATTGAAGTAAGAGAATATATTAAAATTTTAGAAGTTTTAGGTGTAACCCGTTTACGCTATTTAATCTTTTTAAATCCAAAATTAGGGATTTTTCTTATAATCCGGGGGTTAATAATAATTATTATCTTAAAGCTTAGTTGCAATACTTATTAATAAGATAGTAAGTTAACAAATTGTTCTAATAGCTCCAAAGAATCTTAAATACGTAACGATAACAATAGTATTACAAAACCAAATAAAGCTAGTGAAATGGCCCAAATTTATTTCCCTTTTCGTAATATACTTCTATTTTATTAATATTATAAACTAATTTAATCGGAATGGGCCTATACAGTTTTTTGCATCTACAGGTCATTTTGGCCTTTACATTTGCTCCTAGGATTTTTTACAATATCTTAGGGGCAACAATTTTAGGGTTCCAAATACATTGGTTTAAATCTTTTGTTATTTAGTATCGGCGCAGGTTTGCCCTTCTACGACTTTTATCCTCTTATTAATTACTATTGAAAATTCGTCAGTTATGCTTGCAAGATATGTGACGTCCTTGGTTTTATGATTAGGGGCTAACATAGTAGCAGGACAGCAATGTTACTGGTATTTCACGTGGTTTTCGGTTTACAGACAACTAATTCTTCAGGTATGATTTTTTTTATGTAGGTTTGATGACCATTATTTTTATAATAGCTTTCTCGGGTTTAGAAATGTGAGATTGCCTTAACGCAAGCTCAGAGTTTTCGTAGTATTGATAAGTCTTACATAAAAAGCGGCTAGCACTTACAGTAATTGATTGGACCTTAAAAAAATCACTACAAATTTATACACTTTGGTACATCGTAATACAAAATTTTTATAAACTTTTTAATATATCCGGCCTTGAGGGAATCCTTGTGAAACCAAGATGGAAGGATTAGGGGGCTATATTAGCCTTTTACCTCGAAAGTCGTGAATTTTTTATAAATGATTTAGTTCTAAAAAAATTTTTGATTGTAAAACATGTATATAACTTTATTTATGGGTGTTTTATTTCCCGACGGTTTTTTCTTTAAATTTAGTTTAAGAAATTCCCTTGATATTGGAATAAGCTAGGAATTAAATGTTATAATCTTCTAATATAGCACATTAATTCTATTTAGCTTCTTTTCTACAGCTATTAAATTTGTTTTAATAGGATTTGGTTAAGGGGATTATTAGACTAGTTAATATTATAAGACTAAGAATTATGAATTTTATTAACTTTTATTTTCTAATTAGAAAATTGTTAAAAAGTTATTTTAAATTTGTATTTTATGATTAGTATTATTTAATATACTAGCTCTATACCAGATTTCGCTTAATTAAAAACAAGGGCTCTGTAAATTAGTATAGTTTAGATTATATTATATTTTAACATTTATTTTTTTAGATAATAAATATTAAAGCGGGCATGTTAAGAAAAAGAAAGTTTAAGTTTACATTGTGGGATGAACATTCCTCGAATTAGTGTAGATTAGTTTATTGTCATTATTAGTGCAATGCCCCGCTACAGGATGAACATTAAATTTATATTAAAATAGATTTGATTACTTGATAAAACGAATCCGTCTTCACTCCCTAATAAACCTAGTTTAATTGGTAGATGGAAATATGGGAGGGTAATAATCCTGATAAGGGGAAGTTTTGGAAAACTATATACCTTAACCTGAGGATTAAATCATTCTAAAGGATGGATGAAAAAATAAAATTTATGCGGGAAAGGTTAGAGAAAAAAGATTAAAGTCCGAGAGAAGACACAACTAGATAATACGAATACAAAACTTATTTTGATAAAATATTGGGTACCATTACTTTTTACTGGAACAAGAAGAAGAATTGACTTATTTTTCTATTGAGTAACCAGGGGTACACTTACCCCTTTATTTAGGGTATAAATGAGTTAAACAGCTAACTTCTGGCAGGCCTGAACAGCGAGAATTTGGTTGGGATGGGGGATTGTTTAGTAAAAAACGCTATCATTAAATCGGAGTAATGTTAAAGCGTTAATGGTTAGGGTAAAACTTTAAAAATAATTACAAGATTGCTTAGGAGAAAAAATAAAATAAATAAATTAAGCTTTAATGTACATCTAAAAACTTAATTTTACTACTAAGAACTACAATTAAAATTGTGCTGTATTTTTTTTTATGCGTTTGAGAAATTAACTCGGAAGCAAGGTTTGCTAAAACTTAAAAGTTCAATATATGTGAAATTGAGCTTAAAAGGTAAGAACAGGAAAAATTATATAAATCAATTAAAAAATTTATCCTCTTATAGGAACTTATAAAAATTTTTCAGAAGTAAGTGGAAAATTAGTTGTCTTGTGCATCATAGTCTGCTCATAAGCTTGTTTGGCCGCAGGTTGTTCGCTGCATATTAAATTTGCACAGGTAACCAGTCTTCTAATTTATGAGGCCTGCATTTATGATATTAGGTTAAGTTATTCATAGTTCTAGCCTCCCAGGAGGTAAGATTAGTATGGTAGTAAGGCGAACAATGGAATTTATTTATTGGATAGTAATTTATAAATAGGAAACATTTCATATAATTATCAACTCTCCTTAATATTCCTTAAATTCTTTAAAACTTATAGTGATGGTTATGAACATTCAGTTTCAATAATGAAAGTTTTTTATGATAAAAATTACATAAAAATATGGTTGAGTTTGTGTGATGGCCTCTTGATTGAGCGAATCAAGTCGTTGCACCATGCTATCGGTACGGTTTGAATTCTAACAATTATAGGTACTACAATAACTAAGGGTTATTAATTAAAAGTGGTTGTACAGGTGAGTATTAAAGCATAAATTTTCCCGGCCGAAGAGAAAGGTAAATTCTTATAATAAATAAAAAGGGGGGACAATGTTCCTGCTTTAAGAGCTGATAAAATATCTTCGGGATAGTAGTAGTACAAAGGTGATTGGACTTAACAGCAACGAAACCTCCGTAGTCGAACTGAAAAGGTTGATGACCACACTTGGGTCTGAAAAACTCCCCAATTTGCAAATTGTACAGCAGTGAGGAATTTTGGCTATGTGTCTTAACGGCTTCAACTGGGCACTTGAAGAAGTGCGGCAAGTGCTAAAATTGTTTGATCGGTCCCTAAGAGTGACTATAGGATTATATTTAAAAATGAAAAAGGCTTTGTTATATATTTTGATAATGACATTATGGTAATTGTGTCTTGAACTAAATTAGGGCCAGCAGTATCGGCTCCGGTATAATACGAAGGGAGACTAGTATATTCATCTTAATTTGTGTTTGAAAGGGTACTATTGACGGTCAAATATTACTTATATATATGTTAAGTATTGACTAGAAGTAATTATATGAGAGGGGAGTATTTTGCGGGGAGAGAAGAAAAATTGTTTAAATACCAAAAGGAGCACCTGGTAAGTGGAAGGGGCACCTCTTTAGGTAAAAAACTGAGGTGAGGGGACGAAGGCACAGGAACAAACAGGATTTAGATACCCACGGTAGTCTTTCAGTAAATGATGAATGCACATAAGAATTAGATGAACAATGTTTAATAATTTAAGTTTCGTCAGTAAACGAATAATATAATATTGCTTAGGTTATAAATGAAAAGTGTAAGCATTCCACCTCAAGAGTAATGGTTGGCAAACCGCAGGAACTAAATTCACTAGACCGTTTCTAGAACAAAACAGTAGTGAAGTAGTTGTTTAAAATTCGATAATTTCTCGAAAAACCTAACGCAATTTGATATATATTACAGGCAGTTGCACGGCGTGTTATTCAGTTATTGTTTGAAACTTAAGTTTCCATGTAATTAACGAAATGCCTCTGGCTTTATTTTATATGGGACGCGTGGCTTTAATATAAAAAAAATATTTTATTAGATAAGAGTTCGCTACTAGCGATAAGGGCATTACGATCCTGGATATATGGATAGAAAAAAAGGGTGGACAAGGACAAGTCATCATGGCCTTTATATGAGGTAATAGCACGATGCCAACATATTCCTGTTTGGCCTTCTTAGAGCTAGGGGTCTCAGGGTACGCGAGGATAAAAACTTCTCAATTTCTTCGGGACACTTTAAAGCGTCTGGTACCCAAACCAATATACGAAATATTTGAGTGGCTGAATAATTACCAGGTACTTTGGGTAATAAGTCAGAAGATGATCGAAAAGAGGAATAGGTATCGCGGATCTAAGTCAATTACCGAGGTTTTAGATGGTCCCCGCAAGCATAAAACAAAACTTGTAATAGTAAAAAAGAGCAACGAGAGACGGTAGGTATTATAATAATTTAGTTTTACAGGTGTAATCTAATGGGATTTTCGAAAAGAAAATTACGTATCACACGCCCTTTCTAAAACAATTATCCTAGTAAATTAAATCCAAGCACGTTATTTATTACAGTATCGCGCGTAGGTCTAGTTAGAAATACTAACACTAAAACAACACCCCTGTTTATAACCCAAAGGGTTTTTTGTGAAGAGGAGAGACTTTTGTCCATTTATTTGAGAAAAAAATCCGACTTAGTGTTCTAACATTATTGTGAAGCCTAGATTAGGTCGAGTGTTTTTAACACAAGAAAGGATTTAGAGAACTCTACACGTGTATTCAAACATATTTAAAAGGAAGGTATTATAGGAAAGCACTGTGAGAGTTATTTGGGAATATGTTATAACATCTATAGATCAAATACGACTTTAGGGTTAACCACCATTTCGTTAACTATCCTCTTAATTTTGTAAAAATAATCGGACTAGCTTTTTTTAAGGAAAAGGCCCGTTGGCTTAAATAAGAAACATAAGAACATTTAAATAATAGAAGGATTGCATGAAATTGCTACCAAATTAAGCTTTCTATGGAAGGTTAAAGGTTTTATGCTGATGAATCTAAGAGAGCTTACCCGGAATTAATATGAGTTCTTAAGACCCCTTGTGTTCAGACTATAATCAGACCCAGACTCACAATGACATTTGCTAGGTTTACAATCGGTGAAGGTTGTTTTATGTTGTAAAAAATTAGCAGAAAATTCCTGCGTCCAAATCAGGATTTAGGAGTACAAATTTAATATTTTCCAATTTAACTCAAAATAATAGGGGTGAAGCCTTAATGGAGTTGTATACTTGCCTATTTTGGGTGTGGGGTATATTTTTGTGAAGGTGTAAACTAAAAAATGGTGTATTTTGTGGAAAATTTCTTCGTATATATTATAAAGATATAATTAGTACCATTTTTAATAATCATACAGGGTAGAGGTGTAAAGGATTTGACAATAATTACTTCGATTGACTGTGAAGCCATGCTGAAATAGTTTAAAGGTAAGGTCATATATTATCCTTCTGAGGTTAGAAGAACTTTGAATGATAAAAGCTGGAATGAATCGTAATAAGAAGTTTATAAGGTAGGGTTGAAAAAATATTATAATATATCAGTTGATAAATATTGATAAGCCAGAAAGAGAAAAAGGAGACTTGCAGAAAAATGTGAAATTTAAGTCTAAATCTCAAAAATATACGGTATATAAAATTTTTATAGATTGTAGTTATGTAAAATTCGACTACTAATAAGTAAATAATTAAGGTAAACGTTGAATCACCTGGTTCACGGTGAACCACCTCGGCAGTGGATCCAACCACTACGTCATTATGCTGAGAAAGACTTATGAATAAGTTTGGCTTCTTAGGTAATGATAAAAAAAACAATGTTATGGGGTTTTGTGTAGGGATATGGTATCTTGAAAGCACCAAGCTGCTATTATTGGGAACTCATCGTATACGCGGTTCCTAATTAGTGCTAATGTGAAATACGGTTCGTGTAGTGGAAGGTTGTCACGGGGATTAAATTATCAAAAACTATGATTAAATTCTCTATTATAAAGTGCAGGGTCTTTAAGGTAAGAAGGGTTGGAGCTAGGTTAAACTCGATACTATTAGATCTTGTAAGGGTATCGAATTTTCGTTTGTCTACCTAAACTTTGGCCATAAATGATTGAGTAAATTATACATAACATGAAAGCGGTGTATCTTGTTCACGATGAATACTATCGGTTCCGACTCCCCGATCTAGATTTCGGAATAATAATAAAAGTAATATGTGGGGATTGAGTTTGTTGGTCGATAATTCTAAAAGTTCCATAAGTTTCTAGAGGTTCCCTTATGACTCCTATTCTGTATGTTCTTTTGTTAAGTACCTAAATTTATAAGCGTTTGGAGTGGTCACACGTCAAAAAATCTCAAGCACTCCAGGCCTCGCGAGCGTAGCACGGCTATTTTTCAAATAATATTTAAAAATAGCCTCTTAGGTAGCTGGCGCAATGTATCGGCTACTTTTATAGGCCGTATTGAGTGCCAGCGGTAAATAGGATAGGATTTCCGCTTTTTCATTCGAGATCTTGCAAAGCTGGCGTTGTTTGGGGGGGGGGAAAATAAGGGAAAAAATGACAACAAAATCAATAAATGATGGGAACCTTTTGAAAGGTTTAGTGAATTCTGTTATAGCTAGTAATAAAAATGAAGCTCTTACAGGAATAGCAAGTTAGATAGGAATTTTCTTTTATAGCGTGACCCGGGCACATGATCATAACTTTGGTTTAGATGAGGCTGGCAAATAAAGCTTTCTACTAATACAGTGTAACCTGCTTTGCGTTTTTTCGCTTCGAGGCAAGACTTAATTTTTAAGCCCCAGGAAAAGTGTGCTATCAGGTAAAGAGTATAAACCATTGCCTAAATGTGTACCCTTTTTGATTTTTTGTGTTCCGAATCACCTTTTTCCGCTTCAAGTCTAGAAATGATAATTATAATAAATTCAAGTTTCATGATCTTAAAGGATAGCTTTTTATTGCTAAGCTTCTTAGTTTAGTATATTATCCTTATAGTGTAGCTTTGAGAGCACGAGCTAGGATTACAATAGAGCCTCTAAAAAAAAAAGGAATATAACATTTAGCGGCATGTTAGACGAAGTGCAGTCTATGTATGGAACTGATACACCAACCAAACAAGCCAAAAAGGCACAAAATAGATTACTTAACAGCACGGCGTAAAACACAAGTAACAACGTAGTTTTATTCATGCTTGCTAAGTATTTTTTTCTATGCTTGCAAGCTAAAGCAAGCCTTGCTTCAAAATAATAAAATAAGTTGCTCTCCTAGATCTTAGACCGACTCTTTTTTGTATTTTTTGTAACCCTTATATACTTTAACTGCAAGATTAAGGACTTCGGCCATGGATGTGGTTAAAATTAGCGCATAGCTTATTATTTGTTTAGCTAAGTCATAAGCTTGGATTATCTATTCCTTGGTTAGCTATCCCTGGTGAAAGCCACCCCTATATTATACTTCAAATCAATAATAGTGAGCTTTAGCATACTCACGCCTTGCACGCTTTAACTCTTCGTGTGACTTACGGACAGGCCGTGCCATCATCCTTTTCGGGGTGTGCTTCAGAAGCGGTAGCTTGCATATAAAGATTGAAAACAAAAGTTTTTAAGCTACAGCTTTGCAAGGGTAGAAAATAAGATAAAGCACAAAACTCCACTGCTTCAGTATTTATTTCCGTATGACAAGGCGTAAAAGGTAAAAATATTATAAGATAATATTTAATTTGGGCAAATTACAACGGTGCGTATAGCTTACGGTAACGCGTAGCTGGCTTAGATCCACGTTTTATAAATGTTCCGTTCTCTTAGAGGGCTTTTTAAACAAGAAGCTTAAAGGACGCAAAACTTTTGATTTTTATATTTTATAAGGAAACATATTTGGGTCCGCAAGTAATTTTCAAGTATCATCTTTTTAGCATTTAGTTCACCTTCCCCCTTGGCCATTCTATACAGACATAACTTTATATGCTTTTTACATTAAATGTCTCATAATCTAGCAGTCTTTTATATAGGTTAAATGTATGTGTTCTTATGCGTTTAGATACAGTAATTGCATCTATGACATTATGATTTAGAGATATAATTTTCCCAAGGTATAATATCTTCGTGCCTTGTTGTCTAAATTAACCAATGGCTGGATAAACCCCTTAAGGGGCGCATAAGCAGGGAAACTGAGAACCGGATAAAGTATTTCTCCAGGGTTCTTCGAGAGGAAGCATGAGGTTTAAAAGATAATAGGGAATTCAAACTATTAATTAAAATATAGCCCAACAAATATAGTAATATATTTATTTCTAACATTACTTTGGGTCACCATTATGAAAAGTAATAGGCAAAGTTATTACTCATATAATTTATAAATCTAAAAAGTTACTCTAAGATGAGAGATACTTTAAATATTCCTAAGAAATAATAAAAATCTTGACTGTATACCAAGTTAGGGTTTATCTTGCCTGCTTAATCGAAAGTGATGGACCAGCTTAAACTAAAGTGAGTCACAAAATATTTTTGGTGTGCTAAGCGAAGCAATATTGTCCTCTAGAAATATAAACCCATGTATGAAAAAATTCCAACAAGTTTCCTAATTCAAAGGTATTTAATAATGAAAGAAAAAGATGGGGTCTATAGATTATATAATTACATGCAAAGGTAGTAATAATTTATTTAATTGATCAGGGAAATTTGTACCTCCAAGATTATGCTTACATTTAAGGTTGTAGATATCTTAAGAAAATGGCCAGGCTAAAGCTGTAGTTTATTAAAGCTTCGCCTCCATAGCTACAAATTAGTTTAACTCTAATGCAACGACTACGGGATTTTTTGCACTGACGGACCATTTTTTAATCAAAATCTTGCGCAAAATGAAGTCGATTCTACGAGAAAGAATACAATGTGGTATTTATTATTATAATTTCTTAGCTTGCTTCTCAGCTAGGCGTGCATGGTATGTTTCCCAAACCCCACCCACCAGCCACAGATTAGAACACGAACTGACCTTAAAAGAGTCTAATGGTTCTCATGGACACAATTGGCCAGAAGTTTTCAATTAATGTCAATTATAAAGGTGAAAATTATCCTATTTTCAAGAAGGCAGGCCAAAAAGGTTGTATTCTATGACCCCCATTCTTTGAACAGTAAATACATACATTATAGGTCTACACTATCTCAAACTAAATTTCTTTAATGACTAGTCAGAACATGCTTAATTATTTATGTTTATATAAAGGGATTAAATGTTTAGGTAAACGTTGTAACTCATGAGAAGATATTGAAGTACCGTGTACTACAATTATCTAAATCCCAAATAAGGGTCTTACTAGTATAGTAATAAACTGGACCACCTTAAAATTATTTAATTAGTGTTAAACAATAA
>JACYFI010000012.1:0-14192 GCA_020975735.1 Ophiocordyceps xuefengensis
TAATGAGCACTAAAGTACGGTCCTTATTCATCATTAGTATTGGTTATTATCAGACCACTATTCGAACAGGAATAATGAATTATCTTTCTTTTCTACTAGGATCTATTGAAGTATTAACGCTGGTAACTGTCAAATCTCTCCGCTGGGCTAACCCCCTGCTGGTCCATAAACCTAACTTAGCCTAAGGGTGGTAACCGAAGTATTTTTAAACCATTTTAGTTGTTGCTTTTTTTTATACCCTAAGTCCCATACGTCCAGCTAACGCCTTAATTAGTTACGTACTTTGAAAACGAGTAAGCAATTAATATTAGGATTGTGAATATTCACACCTATTATTAACGAACAAACCCTCTAATTTTTTATCATTTTCTTCTCTAGACATAGACAGATATTTATGCATAAGCAATAAAAAAAAACGGAATAACCCTAAAGTTAAAAAATATTAGAAATATTTTTGTGGATAGGTTTTAGCTATATTTTTTTCTGCAAGACACGCTCCGCACCCACACAAAAAAAAATAGCCTGCTGATCCTTTAGCGCTTTCTGTCAAGAACTATAAGCCCTTGAAAACCACACCAAAATAAATGCTAATTAAAAATAGTCACCCTATAACAGATCAGTTATAAAAAAAAGATAATAAGCATTTTACCAAGAAATAGATTACCTGGGGACCTTTAGAATTTTTGAGGCTTCTAGCCCCTCTTGCTAAGCTAAGACCACTGGACATGCATTTGTCAATGGTTTCAATAATCTCAGCTAATTTTCTTTTACTTTTGTAGGGGATGGGTGTGACTGCGAGAAACCTACACAAAAAGTATCGAAGGAGACTCCTCTTTTATTGTATTTTTTTACGATTAAATTATCGTAGAAGAAAAGATGATTGGAAATAATATAGGATCACCACCCACCTAGTCTTACAAGAGAATGAGTTATGAAGTTTCGTATCTGTTAATATCATTGTAATAACCCAATAAATCAATTTGATCTACTACACCAAGGTCTCATGGTTTAAATTTAAAACCTTTTAAACAAAGAGTTTACAAGTCAGATACTCAAATTATCTTCATGTACTGGTTAGGACTTATATTTTATTTATATAAGTCTATCAAAAATTCTTTAAATGATCTCATTAAAATTCTGTTTATTTATTATTCATCTGAGATTTAACTTTTCTATCCATAGTCTAAGAGTCCCAGGTTGCGTATATCTTTTCCTAAGTTCAACAACGATCGACAACACTTTTTATCAATTCTTTATAATTTCTAGATATTTACTAGTGAAAATAAAGGGTGTTATTTCAAATATATTCAATTAATCAATTAAGTTTACTTTTACAATTAGTAGGCTCTAACTCTGGTATTCAGGGTTTGGGGCTCTTATATCATTCGATATTATTTTTTAATGGGATACATAAAAAAATCCGGCGATTGATCAAATGGTTCAATAGAATAATTCTACATTATTTGATCGTGTTGGTCTTTGGACAATTTAAATAACATTCTATTTAGAGGATATTTAACTAGCCAAAGTAGTCTTACCTGAAAAATGCCGCCCGCTCTAAAAACCCTCCCAAATCAACTAATTCAATTTACGAATTATTATTCTTTAAACTATATATATTTTTTCGTATATTCTTAAATCCAAGTTTTGGTTAATCAGAATCATAATTCTATGTTAAAAGCAAGTTTAAATTTTAGGAGTTTCTTAAGTGACCATTTAGAAATGAGTTAACAGCAAATTACACGCCTGAGTTGTGTTTATCGAGTAATACATAAGCCATAGAACTTTTTTCTGGGAAATAGATCCAGGCCCTAATTTCAGATTTATATTTAAAGCTAAAGGATAGGTCTCCGGTAATCAAATACTATTTGTATTGAGAGGATAATTAATAATTGACCTTTAGGTAATCTTTCTGTTTTAGGTCTTTAGGTACCATCTTGCTTGAAATCTAAAAACCTAGCTAAGTATGAAAGCAAATTTTTATAGATCCAAATTTTATTACAATCACATTAAGAAAACGAAAGAGTAGAAAATATCTACCTCCTTCCTTTTTTAATAAGACTCATTAACATATAAAATTTTGGCGAAGATGTTCTGAAAGGACTTTAATCAATCAAATTATTAAACATCCTAGGCTGATAAGATATAAATAAATACATATATCTCTGTCCAGCCAATTGGCCAAAATTTAGATGTTGGCGTATTTTATCCAGCTAATAGAACCAGGTAAGGTAATAACAATAAACATAGCTGATTAATATACACCAAAGCTCCATCCAAATAATTAAGCTAATTTTATGTTTCTTGAATACCCGGGTGCTTCTCCATATTAGCTATAAGTAAGTTATAAAGTTATTGCTTCTAATAAACTACTTACACCGTCTTGAACGGATGTAAGCCCAAATTTAGCAAGGATTTACACTAAGGCCCGGCTATGACTTATGCATCCTGACAGAGGAGGATTAAAGCGGTTCAACCTGTCCTGCTCACCGCTACTGCAGGCGGAGACAAATTAAATAGGGCTAAATTAGGAGTAATAATCCAAAAACTCTATTCGTATATTTAACTAGGGAATCATTGCCCGAAGTTAAAAAAACTAGTAGTTACCTACTAAATACGACTATTATCCCTTTCACCTTATAAGGGGGCTCGTGTTGTTCTTGAGGACCCTTGTAGTACCAAAATTACTTGGTGTTTCCTAGCTATTGTTCTCTAATAACTATATAGTTTTCACTACTTATTAAACTACATTTTCTTAGGAATCTTTTAAGAAAATAAAAAGGTCATATAATTTTTCACTACGCTATTTTTTTTTTATAGCACAGGCTTGCGCAAGCACGAAAGAGATCCCATGCATATAACGGAGTGATAATGTAAAAGGAATTACACTTTTTTAACGGCATTCCCTTTAAATACTAAATAAGGCAAGCCTTGATATAACCCTAAAAAGCTATAAATTAATTAAAAAGAGCCTCAATTGAAAACAAGGTTGCTTTACCTATTCCATGCTTTATTTTTAGGCGCAATCTATTTTCAGTTCCTTATTCTTTATTTTTAGCTGACATAGCACTCGCAAGCTTACGTAAGTTTTTTTTAACAACATCTTTTCATCCCTTATTAATCTCACTATATTTTTTTTCATATAAAGGTATAACTATCCATAAATTTTATTATATTTACATAGAAGATGGTTTACATCCTCATAAATACCATAAGATAAAACTCTTTACCCTTAGGATTTTGTGTTTTAACGTTGTTAATTTTCCACCAATAAATTCAACATATTATTTATAAAACCCCTTTAAAGGTACATTATAAGCATTAAACATTCTTCTTTAGGGGGAGTTTCTATCTTAATCCTATGCATAGATGTTTAGTATCCGGTTGGGTTCGTAAATGAAAAAATTCCTTTTAGGATCATAATAATAAATTTTGGGTTAATCAGCGTTATTACACTAAAAGAATTCTTGTTTTAAACGATAAAGATATTTATCTTTTCGGTTCTAATAAGCGACCGTATTTCTTCAATCATTATTTATTAATGGATAAGAACATCAAAATTTTGATGTTTTTTTTTAATTGTTACCCGATCCCTCAAAAAAACGACACTTTATTTAAAATCTGCTTTAAGTAGATAAATCGTTAATATTCCACTCTATCTTTATCCTGTTTCACATAGAGGCTGATTATTTTCTATTATAGCCTTGAAGGCCATAAAGAAAAATAAAGCATGGGAACACACAAATTTTTAAAGGTAATGGTTTATTTATGTGAGCTATAAATTATAGTTTTAAGTTTTGGATTATAACTATTTCAAATTTTAACGTTATAATCCTCTTGTCATAGTGTCCATTGTTGTTTCAAACATCCTGCAAAATTTAAAAGGAAAATTTTTATTCTCAAGTGAGCATTCCCGTCAAAAGCGCGAAGTAGGAAAAGCACAATTTTGACTTATTTACGTTATTTGGTTAGATTCTTCCATAAGCCTTCGGTTAGAGTCGGATAGCTAAAGGCTTTTTCTGGCTTGTTATTCTGTTTTCGGCTTGCTTGTTTTCCTTTATAGGTAAAAGAATAACTCTATAAGGGGACACCTTTTTTCACCTAATATATTTATTGGTTTTTTTCCAAAGCCTCTGTTTTGTTTTGCCATATCTCGGGACCCCCTCACCATTAATAGAGCAAAGGACAATTAAGCCAGAATCCACCAATTAAGGTGGGATACCAATAAAGAAAATTCCACAAATGGGGCGTGAGCGGTTACCCAATTACCTATTATACAACTGGTTATTAGATACTAAATTGAACCCCCTGGTCGATAGGTACTTATCTTATTAGAACCTGAAAAGCTTCCCCCTAATCATCCTGAAAATAACCAAAAATTAAGTATAAAGTTCTATATAATTAGCGTTAGCGGAATAAATCATCTCTCCATAACCATAGATATTCAAGAACCTTAAAAATGTTCAGGCGATATTGCTTTCTTTTGTTGTCTTCTTCTCTTGTTTAAGTAAGTTGAAACATAAATAAAATAATTTGAGGGGTACATTCTAATAGAGTGTTTTTATTATCAGCTCATTAACTAATAAAGAAAATATCAGATCTACTGGGAAGATGTAACTGTTGATCTACGTTCTACACAATTTTTAGATTTTCGTAAGGACACTTCAGTATTTCTAGCCTTCCTAAAGAAAGAATTACGAGATATACACCAACTGATACAATTTATGCCTCTAAAACTTAAAAGTATAAAATAGGCCGCAACGCTCTTCATTATAGGATATATTATATTGTATAAACACTCTTCTTATATTAAATATATAGTAAATTACTTAAGAATTTCTAGTATTAAATTTTTCAATTATCAGTAAGAATTATGGAGGAATTGAACCTTCATACTAAATTGAATTTGCATCAAAAGTGTAAATCGATTATAAGCATAACTTTTTTTATATATTAGCAGTAAATATATAATAAAATTATCCTATTTATGTAGTACTGGGACAAGAAAATAAAAAGCATAGCAATATTACTATTAGATCTAATTAGTGTTTTTAATTAAGTTTAGATTTTGAAATTAAGTCTATTATTGAGTATTTCTATTATGCTTAAAACAGGAAACTATCACACTAAGAAGTAGAAAAAATAATAGAAAGTACTGATTTTGTCTAAGTCTGATACTTGGACTTTTTAACATGGGTTTAGCCCCCATAACTTTTGCATTAATATCAAAGAACGTTTTTAAACAAACCACCATCGCACATTATTTTGCTTAAAGGTTCCTGAATTGGTAAAACCTTTAGTATAACCTAATTCTACTTTAAGGATAGTTACTAAAAATAATTATAATAAATAAACATAGCTATGACACCTAATAGAGAATTCAGGTATAGTTTCTTAATACTAGATAAAAAGGTTAATATAAAGTATGCATTTCTGGCAATAAGCAGCAGTGTTTGCATAGGATTAATGCCTTCATAAAAGTTATCAATATCTCCTACCACATTTGGATAAAGGAATACAAACATACTTGAAACAAAAATATAGGATAATATAGTAATTAAATCCTTTAAATAGAGTAGTTAAGGAGCGAAAGGTTTTCTATTATAGTAACTAGGTACTCCTTAAGGATAACTACTCCCAGCAAGAATCGTGTCACAACTATTTAAAAGCATTAATACTAATGGCGGCTAAATACAAAAGGGTAAAAGACAAGTGCAGAGCGAAAGATCTGTTTAAAGTTTGCCCGTTATATTACAGAAATACCTCCTCCGATGATTAATAAAAATGGGAATAATTTATAATTTTTACTACTTTATATCTATTCAGATATAGTCTTAGACTATTGCCTTAAGATTTTAAGCGCGCCTTTAGTGTGAACAACCGCTTTCAACCCAGGCTACTCCGCAGTAGCAGCAATCTTCAAATTTAGGGGCTTATGCGTGGTTAAAGCTTTATGTTTGGTACAACTTTCTATTATTAGTCGTTAACGTTCTTATGATTCTATTTTACCCAGACGTCTTGGCGAGTAAAGTACCCAATTAAAGTTCCGTAGCAGAAAACATTACTTTTAAGGGGGTTCACTTTATAATGTCCGTTTGGTAATTTTTTTCCCCTTTGCCGTCTAAAAAAAAATTATTATTTTTAAGGTAGCCCGTATTCAGTTAGGAATTAATTTTAAAATTTGTTATAACAGCATGCTATTTTTTGTAAGATTTTTTTAATCATTTAGAGTTGATTAGAATGTATTTAACCCCTATCAAAGAGATGTAAACCTAAAGAAAAACGAAATTTTCACAGTTGTATACCGCTTCGAACTACACTAAATGACTGTAAGTTATGAGTAGTATCTATTTTTCTATTAGTCTTGAATAACTAATTTTAAAATGCTTCAAAATAAGATTATTATGATTCTTTGTTTTTAATTGCAAACAAGCCATTATTATTATTTTTAAGCAGAACATGAACTCGAGCGCAGGTAAAGTTCTTATTATTCAATTATTGAACAATGTAACAATGTTTAATCATATGCACTATATAACGAAGTTTAAACAGATACTTTAAATATTAGGCCTTAGATGGATTTTCATATATTGGTTTTAAACTTATTTTTTATATATGCATAGCCTTGCATACTAAAGTGATTTACTCTAGTTTCGGTTAGAAAGAAGTATATCATTAATGAATTAGTTAAGGGAAATAAACCTTCTTGTAAATTCAGTTCTAATTATTACCTAGTTTTACTTTGTTTTGTCTTTTTTCAATTCCTTTATGTTATAATTTATCACTCCTAGTTTAAAAACGAATGATAGACTCTAAAGTAGAAATAATATTAAATCGAATAAGAAATAGTCAATTTATATTGTTTATATCTTTAGTTTGTCGCCTAGCTATTTCGTATTAACCACTACATACTTATTAAGCCTACGAAAAAGGCCATAAAAGACGAAGGAAGGTTAATTATCTTTTTTTCAAAATGGTTGTAACTATTCGTTTTTTAAAAGTTTTTCGTGTTACATCGCTATTGTAGGGCAAATACTATATAACAATTATCAAACAAATTAGCGGACAAAATAACTAAAACTTGTATTTTCGTTTGACTCGAAACTACGTCCTCGTCCTATTTCAAGGTCAGCACTTATTAGTAGATTTATAACTGGGCAACATCCATAGGCTCCATTTGTACCTAAGGTAAACATACAAAAACTACACTTTTATATTTTAATAGGCTGTGAATATCTTTCTGGTCGAATATGTTACATTTTACTAAAAATCATAGATAAGAAAGTTTTCCCGACTGTGCATTAAGCGCGTTCGAGCCAAACGCTAGTAGTGCCCTAGCTGTCGCGGATTATAGGAATAGTAACCGACGATCTTTGTATACTAAATTTTAGTTATTTTATATCGTTTTCAACTAGTACTTGCCAAGGGGAAATCATTAATTTCTTCAATGACCCCTGTCAAAGGTCAGTCTGCATTTTTAAGTTTATTTTTATTCCTAAATAACTTAAAACAACTTTATACTACACAGACTAAACTATAAAATTATTTTAATTGAACATCAACAATTTAACGTCCTTTATATAATGTACTAGAAACCTTCTTAACGTTTTGTATAGTCGTTAGAGTCGAACTACTTAGCTTCTGCTGTTTCAACTATACATAAGTTTAATTCAACATAAAACTTTATTATCTAAGTTGTTTTACAATAAATTGATTACGAATATTCTTTTTCATATTTTAAAATCCCCCTGTCTGTATAATTTACATATTTTCATTTAGGCTGATTGTCTCATTAGACTCTATGTTTGTATAACAAAGGGTTTTTACCCCTCGTTTAAATCTCCCTATTTTTTTTTCACGGTAGTCACTATCATTTAGCCTTTTCATTCTTCATCTAGTTACTTCTGTATTGTTTATAAACAAAACTGATTCCTGCTCAAGGTTAAATATTTAAATCAGTACAAAGATGAGCTTATAAAAAAGTTCTTCTAGTTTTAATAATTTTTATTATTTCTTT
Organism: Ophiocordyceps xuefengensis; assembly: GCA_020975735.1. Classification (NCBI taxonomy): domain Eukaryota; kingdom Fungi; phylum Ascomycota; class Sordariomycetes; order Hypocreales; family Ophiocordycipitaceae; genus Ophiocordyceps; species Ophiocordyceps xuefengensis. The sequence continues at coordinate 8,018 of JACYFI010000012.1, forward strand.
TGAAAGTTAACTATTTCAGGGAAATAACCAATACAATGAAGACAAAAAGTTATATGGTATACCCATATTTATTCAACTGTAATTTTTTCAGGATTTTCTCACCACTTAAAATAAGATTAAATGATTTGTAAAACCGTACGATTATCTCCTGGTAGAAAGGCAAGATCCTAATTATTAATAATTTCAATTTTTTTGATTTAAAAAACATATAAAAACCACTAAGTCCTTTAGATTTCTTCTAGCTATGATTTTTACGAAAGAATCTTCCACCTAATCTCTAACATAAATAAACTTACAGCGGTTTATTTTAATATTATTTAGGATCTTAAAAAGTTCTTTATTTTTCTCATTACGATTATATGATGCAGAATATATATCTTTATTGTTGAAATGTTCTTCTAATTTTGCTTTTTAAAATATTTTATAATCATTTTGGGCATTTAAAAAATAACCCCAAGAAACCTGTACCTATCATAGATAGATTATACTCCTTATCACCTCAACGCTAATGTTTCATAGTAGCTCTTTTGATGGCGTAATAGAAACCTCTACCTTATGTGCAAGGACGACTAAGCAAAAACGAATGCTGAAGTCGTTATCGTACGTGTGTAAAAATAACGATTAAGGTCAACCCGTGTTCGTAACGTCACGCATAATATGCTCAACAGGAATTTGATAGCTTTGAGCTCCTTACTAAGGGGTAATAAATGGCCTAACGGGCTAAAGTACACCTGTAAAATTATTATTTCGTAACCTAGAGACGCCTAGTAATGACCCAAAAACTTTATAGATATTTTAATTGGTATTGGTTGCGATGGAACGACTTGATTTATAACCGTTAACAATTTTAAGAAAGGATGACCTCTTTTAAATAGTCTCATAGGTTGTTATTTTTTACAATTAAATAAATAATAGATAATTCTGATACATAACACAACCCTAACCGGTATAACTTTTATTAAGAATAATAGCTTAGGACACACTAAGTCTATTCATCTAATATCTCATAGTGCGTGCTTAATGCCTGATCGGGAGCGCCACATTGTCGCCTCTACGGATTGGTGTTATTTTTAAATAATATTATAAGGCTGTATTATAAAAGCTGTATAAAAGTATAAAATTTTCTTTTCTCTAAAACGCCAAAAGTAAAGGAAATATCTGTATTGCATTTCACAAATAAATTATTAACCTTATATCAATAATATATACTCGCAATTTTGCAAGATATTTCTTTCGCCATTTTTAAACCCAATAAAGCCTATGAGCAGCCTACTAACTCTGTGCACATCCTAAAGTACGGTTAAATTTAAGTTGTAACATAAATATACAACAGTGTCGGATAGATAAATAGTTTTTATCACCCCCCCGTGGCTAACTCCGAATATATATGCATTTTCACATGTTGCTTTTCTAGGCGGCCTATTCTATGACATGGAACCTTTTTTAACCCCTCAGGCTGAGTTTTCGGAATTTTATTTCTATCATATCATATCTGAATCTGAATCACTCTTTTGGTCTCTTGACCCTTACCTTTATTCTTCTTTCAGCTAATGTACATTTAGATTCATTGCTTTTTTCTTTGTTTCTACTCCTTACCTTTCTGGTTCTTTTACTCTTTCATTAACAGTATCTTGTAAAATTTTCTGCCTGTTTTCTAAACTCCTTTACCTTTGTCTTTTACACAACTTCCATTATCCGAATTCCCCTTGATGCGAGCGAGAATCATCATCTAATCTGTCTTCTCAAGAATGCAACATCTAATCATTGTAACGACCCGAAGCTTTGCAAGTCATCGGGGCTTCGTTGGGAAAACTACACTGAGGTGACACAAGGAGGGCGAGTGCCTGATTGGTCCAGCTGAGGTGAAATCGGGTACAGGGTGGCAGATGGTGCAGCTTTGAGGAGATCGGCCTCAAGACCCCCCTTCAGGAATGAATTTTAAGTGTGCGTCGTCTAGTGATACTCTTCCTTTGCTGGTTCAGCTTACTGCCTCCCCCTTCCTGTCAGCTACTTTTCTAAAGAGAGAATAATAATCAATCCCATTCTCATCTTTTATAGTTTTCTTGGATCTAACTCGACCCGAACGTTACCAGAATTAAGAGGTTAGCGGGTCTTATTAGACATTTCACTCTTTGTTTTCCCTACTCATAGCTCCTTGGTTCGCCTGATCACTATTATTGCAGATGGGGCGGTTCCCTTAACGCGATAAAAAAAGTGTGTGGTAGAGAAAGTTCTTATAGTAAGACCAAGCCTAATTGATATTGAACGTTATACATAAACAAGGTGTTTGGTTACAAGTAATTTCGGTGAACTACTAGCCCGCTCCAATTTTTTGATTGAACCCTGATAGAACAACACTTTCGCTCGTTACCATTAGAATAAACCTATAAAATTTATAATTAGCCTAATTAAGAACTGATACCAAAAGAGTACTATAAACTGAATTAACTAAACCAAACAAATGTGGTGCGAAAGGTATATATAGTACGTAAAAACAAAATAACTTATAGTTATATAAAAGAGCGTAATTCTCGTTTACGACTCCCTTTACTTAAAATAGAAACTGTTTACGTATTGTTGTTTTAACACGACTCCCACACCATAAGGACCTACCATTCTATATAACCTTTATCTAATACTTATAGCTTGGTTGTGAAGCTCGCTATATCTAAAACAGTGTAATAACTATAAATTTATTATAGGAAATTTTAGTAAAGAAACAGTTTTGGTGCTGGAAAAAACCAAATATATAGTAGCCTAAGACCTAGATAATTTGAAAATTTGGAATTGTAGGCACTATGTAATAAATCAGGATATACAATAGCTAAACTTGAAAATAATACTGTGACCTATTAAAGGTTAGATAATTTAATAAAAGGGTACAGCAACTACTTGTTCTATTACTATTTATTGCAAGGGGAATAAAGATATCTATATCGTAAATGGATCCAAGACCTAACCCATATAAATATATCTTTAGTTAGTACCAATATGTTTGAAAACTAGAGCTAAGATAACTAGGAGGTAAACTTAAGATAGTTGTTCGCCTTCATGTGTGATTTTTATAATAAGTTTACCGGGTCCAATTAGGATTACCTTAAAAAGTTACTATATGAACTTTAACCTGGAGTATATGTATAAATATCGCACCTATTAACCTGCTTAGAACAATACACCGTTTAATATAACCTAAAAGCAATATCTTGCGACCATAAGCAGATTCTAAATATAAAATTTTAACTATAGATCCTGTCATTAAAGGGAAGAACCACTTACAATAGAGACCCTTTAGCAATAATATAACGGTAAGGTATGAAGGTAAAATTCACAATTAAACCACCGTATTCTTCTTAAGTTTGGATTTAATCAACAACCTAACAGCGTGTATTACAGCACCTGCACCAAGAAATAACAAGATCCATTGTAGAAAGCGCCGATTTATTATGGATATAGCACTTTATAAGAAGAATTAAAACCTATAGCTTTACCTCATCACCCAATATTGAGATATGGCGAATTAAGAATTTATTTTTTTCTTTATATTTGTTTGCTAAATAATCTTAAAGAGAGCACTAAACACATAGTTATGCGCTCCTATCCCATAACATGAAAAGGGTAATACAGGTTACTACTGTATCCAATTAAAGGAGATGAACGAAGTAAACCTAAATATAAAACGTCCGTATTAAACCATTCTGTGCAGCGTGTATTTCAACGCGAAAACGGCGTAGGGTGCCCTCCATAGCCATGGGTATCAAATATGAGACCCATACCTGGAAACTTTCAGCCGTAGGCCCCGACTAAATAAATATATATCTATTTTGTAGTTATTAACATTTCGTTTTAGTCGTTAGAGTATTTGAGGAAAATTTACATTATAATCTACACTCTCTAAGACTCATTAGAGTTCCCAAGCAGTACATAATTTAAAAAAACAATCTCCAACTCTATTACGTTAAAAGTGCCGCTAAAGAATCCTTTAATACTCCAATTCTAGTAAATCAAAAAAACTAACTAAAAGAGGTATGACAAATCCCCCACACCTTCTCACCTAAAACATCAACCAGGTAATTACTTCAGTTACTTAGTTATAAACTAATCAAAAAAGTGAACAAGCTTAGATAGCTAAAGAATTCTCTTGGATATATGCTTTTAAAATCAAATTTATCCTACAATTTGATTTATTGGGTCTGTTTATACTAACATGAGGATTATTTATCTTAAGAACTTCTACCATATTTCATACCAGATTTATCTTCTTCATAATGTAATTTATCCCCTTCCAAGTCGGTTTAGAATGAGCACGATATATCTATTTAAATATTCGGATTTTAAATTCATTTCAAGATAATCTAAGTTTTTCTTACCTATTAATACGGGTTTGGTTTTTTAAAAAATGGGAACTATTTATATTCGTAACTTCAGCAAAGTAAGCCTATTGGGTTAAACTAATTCAGAATTTACCTCCATTAATTTGTATATATTCCTTGATCCTAAAATATTCAAACTTATTTTCCAGATTGAAATCCTAAATCTCTACTTATTGTTTGAGAATAGTTCCTAATCTCCAATTGGTAGCTCGTAACCCTACTTTATGTCGGTGGATGGCATTACGAACATCCCAAAAGTTTCCCTCGCACTAACCAAATCCTGAAATTCAATCATGGGTCTAAAAATTACAGTTTATACCAGAAGAATTTTAGTTACAGGTCTTTCAACAGGAGGGATAACTCCCTGCAAACCTTGATTTTAACGGGGTCAGACTTGAAATCCTAAAATTCATTGATGCCTTTATACTTCTATTTGATTTTAAACCCTTCGACAGTAAAGTGAGGTTATTTATTTACAACTTTTACCCGGCTTTGTTTAAACAAATTAAATCCTTCGCTTTTTTGGAGTCTACTTCAACGGGATAGTCTTTCTAAAAATAATAATTAAGGTTTATTTTAATCTTCATAGTAATCTTTTAATGATATAACTATCTTCACGGTTAAAGCCCAAATGCTATAGAACCCTACATGACCGAAGTATTTGTAATAGATATAAATACAGGATTAAAGGATTCTTTTGGTATAGTAGTCTTAATGAATTTCAATTGAACACGTCAAGGCTAATTTCATTGTTTTATTATCTATCTAAACTATTATACTAATGAAACCCTCACCGTCTATTAAGCCAGACTCAGACTCTAGGGGTTTACAACTGGTAGAATTATAAGGTAGAATATTTTTTTTAATCGAATTTGTTTTCTGGATGGGGACTTTGACATAGGCGGTTTCAGACATTGTTGCTGGAATTGGAAAACCGAAGTTTAATATAATCCCTTTTCCTTATCGAACCTTTAGAGTACACTTAACATCTAATATTCTGCTTAATCGTCAACTGGCCGTCTACTCTTTGCTCTTTTACATGCAATTTAACGTGGTAAGTCATTTTGACATAGATCCGCGATTTTGTCCATTCGTTTTTCACTCCATTCTTTAAAGGTCTTTGTTAACCGTACTTGAGTAATTACTTCAAGACCACTATAGTTTTTTCCATTTATATCGTGGATTCCTTAAGCTTTAGGATATCCCGCGGACTTTGACAGTTATCCCCATTAGAACCTTTTCCTGGGGTCCTCGAGGATCATGGGCTCATAGATCCTATAAAATAGATATGAACTAAAGAACTATAATTATACAGGATTTACATAAGAAATACTTGTTAAACTAACCAAATTGAAAATTTTTACATAACCACTATAAAAAATATGTTCACTATGTTATCTAATCTAAATAGTATAATAGATACTTGGATTATTTATTTAATCCTTACTTCAAAAAAATCAAATAAATTCAGCAAATTTGTTGTTTGAAATTATGCATAGACACGACCTTAATATAACGACTACTCGACAACAAAGCTCTCTAACCAAAAAGCCGGAAGAAAACTATACACCCCCCTAGTCAGGGTAACACAATTAATATAAATAAACATTATTTATGATCCTAATACAAATAACTTCCTTTAGGTCCTATAAAAAAGAACCCTAGGAAATTCTAAGCCATTAGCAAGAACTCTGTTCCGGCAAACTACTTGATTAATGGTAGGATAGGCTCGGGTTTGTCCCTGAAATATTCGTCAACCGTTAAAATAAACTTACCATTATTAGTGAATGTAAAGGATTAATAGA
>JACYFI010000003.1:0-12156 GCA_020975735.1 Ophiocordyceps xuefengensis
CTGCTATATATTTATTCTTCGAGACTGATACTCTTAACTATATTTCTTTTCTCTTTAAAAGGTCATACAAATACCCCCTCAAGGTTTCATATTCATAATAGAGATGGTGGAGATGTCTTTGTGCTAGAAGGCTTAAATCTAAACTACCTTGTTATGTAAACTAATAGTTATATAATCAAGCTTTAAATAAATAACGTTAATTATCTCTGTCTGTTGGTAGGTGTACATACATACATCCTAATGAATAAACCGTAAGATCTAAATCTTGAGGAAACAAAAGTAAGATATTAAAGCCCTGGAAATAACTAAAAGTTAAATTATACATACTTAGAAATAAGCACAAAAAAAGGTTATTAAACAACCTAGATTACAAATTTTACGGTGTGGTTATCCCTCTTCATTAGAAACATACCCCAGGGAGTATACAGAAAATTTGTAAAGTTAATTATAGAAGCCTGACCAGTCCATATACCCTACTCTAAGACCCCCTTAGGGGAGGGTGCTTTATATTTTGACCTAAGCATGAGATAGGCGCTACCTTCAGAAAGGAATTAATTTTTGTTAATATGATATTTAACTGGGAAACACATTAAAGTATACTTGTACATTATCCACCTCGTTTTAGTATTGAGCTACGCAAGTTTCAAGCGTGATTTTTCTAATTATTACTAAAATCGTTAGGTCTAAAATATTAGATCTTATTTAGCTAAGACCAACTTTTACTTTTTATGATAGTGTTAATCTAATTTTTCCCTCAACACTTTTTTTGGGGCCACAGCTATGGCCTTTTTTCACTAAGTTGATATGAAACTTTTCACAACACTTATATGCTAGAAACCGCTTATTTAAATTAGCAAGTATAAATTAGCCATTATACAGCAAACCCTACAATGTAAACATGAGCAAAATTCTCATATTTTTTAAGTAGGATCATCAGAACTATACGATTGAACTTAAACAAGTTAAAAAATGATCCCTAATTAACATGTGATATGTTAATTCTCTCGTTTCTTTTTTTACCTTATTTCATCTAGCTTATAACAATGATGTGGAAATGAATATGAAACGTTTATGAGCTGCGCATGAAAAGAATGGATAGATTGCCGGACACGAAAAATATTCTAACACTTCCTGGCCTTGCACCCATTTACTACCAAAACTAAATACTATTACTCGCGGGACCAAGATCAAATAATGTTGACGATTGTTTTGAGCCTTTATTTTTCCTATGCCTTGTAAGCATAGCTAGGACAAAAATATGCAAAAGAAAACCAGTAACATAATAAATAATTCTACTTACTTATAAAACTAAACACCAGTTTATTCGTTCAAGAACAAATTTGGACTTAGGTTATATTTGAAAACCATCCCTTTTCATCTTTATAGAGAAAACTATTATCCGAGGCGAAGCCTCAATTAAAAAAAAAGGGTTGGGGTATTTATCTTATAAAATAATGGTTAACGGTATGACGTAGGTAACGGGCATTTGGAATTTAGCTAATAGCCACTTAATTACTTTCCTTTGTTAGCATAATAGTTATATATCTAATATTCTAAATTTTGAAGATGGAGAGCGCGAGGCTCCGATCATTTTTCTTGTTAGACCAGCAAGCTCATTAATTTTAATGGTTGTGGTAATAGAGGTACACATATAAAGCAAGATATTATCTGTAAATCAAAACCAATTATATTAATTTTATATAACGCTTGTTTATTAAATTTAAACCATGGCGCAGGATCTGTATCGGATTAGCACAGATCAAAAGAGTCTAAAAGTCTTATATCTGATATTCCAGTAAAAGTAACTTTTACTCTGAAATTACCTAAGGAATAGACTTAGTATTCGTTTATTTCTGGATTATTTTATGCTATGAAAAGAGGCGCGGCGTAGCAAGAAAAAAAAATTTTTTCGCACAAAGTCCTGCTAAATTTAGAGAAAAATATTCTTAAAGAAACTGGGCCATTTATCCCATGTTTAATCAAGGTAAATCTAAGAAATTATTTCGCACAATATGAAATGACAGATAAAAAAAGTTTGGATAATCCTATCGTACAGGTAAAACATAAGTCGAATAAATCTCAGCTAAATTAAGAAAAAGGGGTTTGATATTTACAATAGTGATAGGCATTTATTAAGCTAGTGTAAGGAGTGTGTATCTATTGTCAAAGATTCACATTTAGACGCTAATTAACTATTAAAAAAATATATGATACAGATAAAACTATAAAAGATAATTGTACCTTTATTTCTAAATTGTAATAGAAAAAAGCGGTCCCTTACCTTTTTACTAACTCTGCAGTGAAAAACATGGACAGATCGGTTATTTAGAGATAGGGCTTTAATTTGCTACAAGTTATGGCCTAGAAGATAGGAGACTAATGCCCTGATGCACTTTTCAGGGAGTACTTTATATTAGAGTTTTAGGAACTATGTAGGGCTAGATGGCGCTTGATTATTCATAATACAATTGTTACAAAACAATTGTAGTAAAGGTCAAAGTATGCTAGTACGAATCATCTTGTATTAACACCAGGGGTTCTATTACAGATATACTACAAGCAATTAAACAGATTGCTACAGGTAGTGAAGAATGAGGATTAGCAAGCCACTAAACCTCGCGCTTTTTTGTTAAGGTTGTTACCTTTCACAAGTAAAATGAATTAGACCTGAAGCTTGTTATTATCTTCTGTTCTATGGGAACAAAAAATAGCAAGTCTGCAAAGCATTTGACTTGAAAGTTGAATGGTTTTATAAATCTTGCTCTGAAATAGATCTAACACGCTTCAGACCTTTCGGCTTGTTCAGATAAAGAAATTTTAGTCTCAGTTAGCTTCAATCTGGCAGAGTATACATTCTTCTAAGCTATTATACCGAATCTAGGTTTCGAATTCTGCATGAATTGAGCCCTAGCGCCCCCTTTGTGCTTAGGGGTAGCAAAAGCTAGGAATACTGCTTTGCTATAGCGCTAGCTTCGTATCCTGTATTTTGGTAATTGCGAAGCAAGGGCGGCCTCATAATATAGAAATACTACTATTTAATTTTTTAATATTTATGGCAATTTTTGGGGTGCAGCAATACCTATTCACCACCGAAGTTAGGCCAACCTGCCCCTCTAAATTATCTAAAGTTATATGCCCCAACCCTAAGTATAAATTCTAGCCTACACATGTATTTCTGTATACTGTTTTTAGTGCTACTATTGTATGCAATAGAAATGCAATACTATATTTTTTTGGTGGAGACCCCCACACAGAAAGTGCCGCCTCCCCTATTATTTATATTTAATTTACGATGTATTATTTAAACTTTATATAAAAAAAATTAACTTCTCCACACCACACAAAAGTGAATTAACCTACAACTGAATTATTTCAATTAATGAAAATATGTGTTAATGTTGCCAGTTTAATGGGTAGTCGCACTTATGAACTGTAGCTGAAAAGTCAACAACTTGGCTAGTCAGCAAAAAGAAGATTAGGATCCTAATTGCTAGTAGGTCAAAATAAAGGCTTTTTTAAATTTTTCTCTAGCTCTAGTTATTCAAAATAAAGCTAATTATAAGCTTCGTTAATATAAAAAGCACCATTTTGCTCAAGCTATCCTTTAAAGAAATTTAATAAATCGTATGTGAAAAGATTTCTTATTTTTAAACTGCTCTTATACATATTTCTAGGGGTATTTAAGGGGGGGAAGTAAAATGGTATATAGTATATGTTTACCTGTTAAAAAAATAATCCTAATTTTTTTTTTCGAGATTCAGAAGCAAGAAAAAGGTTTTGAGGGCTAAAGATTCCCAAGGCCCCTCTGGGGTCACAAAAGACCTCAGGTTTAAAAGCTGATCCTTAATTAACTTTGGGAACGATAGATTTTCATGGCGTTTAAGATTTTTTTTTACAAAAAAAAATAAGTTCACAAACTAATCGGGTTGAGATAAATCAATTTTCTGTGTTAGAAATTGCAATTACAATATGCAGAAAAAAAGATAAAATTCTCGCTTTGCCAAGCAAAAAACTACCTACCCTTCTTCATAGCTATGATTTAAAAGTAATCTAAAAATGAATATTCAATTTTATTAGTGGTTATTTATATGAAATACTAAAACTTAGACAACTAAGAAACTACCAAATTTTGTTACGGTCCTCTAAAGGTATTTTATAATTTAATCTCCGCGATTATGGGTTTATGGAACCCAACTACCGTTACTTTAGTTGATTTGACCAATAGTGTATTAATGCATTTATTCTAGATTACTAGAGTGTAAGCTAAGTAAACTTTAAAAATATTATTTAAACACAATAGAGCTTCACATCCTTATAAAAAAAATTGAACTTTTTTAACACTAACATAGATCTTATGATATTTAAGAAAACCATAGTAAAGCGATGCTGTGTGTAGAAATTTAGATCGTAACTATAGTCTAAAAAGGAGTAGTGTAATATAATAAAAAATTAGAGATGGTTACATAGTTAAGAATTAATACACAAAATCTAAGGTACAATAGCTTAAATTCTTAAATAACACAGAATTTATCACACATCACGTAGATAAAATGAATATAAAGGGAGGTATTAAGGTAATTAATATAATTTAAAGTTTTATGAATTAGCTTTAGAAAATAGAAAAATTATAAAGAAATATATCTCATTAAGCAAATTTTAATTAATTGTAGAGATGAATTGTCATAAATGCTTCAACTTTAGTTTTACTTACGGATCCAATTTATGTAGACAAAGTACCAAAAAAGTTGTAAACTATTTTATGTAAAGTACTGATCTATATTAAATTAAACCTTGGTATTGACAGGCCAATATAAAAGGTGGAAAATAATTAGTATTATAAATTTTTTAGCCCATGAATTAACCAACCGTAGCTCTATGCGCTGCGCCTAAATGCAAAAACGCAAACTATAATTTAAAATGCCCGAGCGAAGCCAACAGCCAGTTGATATATTTTGTTTATATAAAAAATCATAAGTTACAAATGTTAATTAATACTTAATAATAATAAAACCTATTATTTGCTTATTATAAAAGCAGCTAAGAGAATTATTAAAAGCAGATACTAAAACAATTGTTTAAATATTTAGGGGTACGCTTTTTTACCCCTATAAACTGAAAGAAGAACTAAAAGGATTAGATTTTTTCAGGGGCACCCACAGTAAAAGTATTTATTAATTGTAAGATACTTTACTTTAGCGGGGCTAGGGCAAGGATGAAACATTTAGTAAACATCATCAAATTCGGAGACACCCCCGTCAAACCTATTTTAACCTAAATGTACAGGTAACCTAATACATGGCCTCGGTAATACTTCGAGTAAGTAAAAAATCAAAATAGATGGCACGAAAGGAAATGGCCATCCGCATGCCAAGTGCTCGGTTAGGTAGGCAGTTCATCGACTATAGTGGTATGGGGGTGTTTAAGCGGGCGGTTAGTTGTCGCTTAGCCACCCTTGTTTTATAGCTTTTAAGATATAGTTCATGACCCCTACTTTGAAGAAAGTAACAGGGTATAAATTTTATACCTATTGAAATGGATAGTTGGTCAATTAATAGTTACAAAACTAATTGTAGGGAGAAAAGTCCTAGACACTTTTTCCTGTGGTTATGTCCGCGCGAGGTAGTAGCTCTACAAAATGGGATAAAGAAGGGGAAGAATTCAGTAGTTAGGTTTAATTACAGCATTCGCGAAATGCTTTAAATTATTTTAAAAGATTATTGGTTGCACCTACACCCAACTAATTTGTAAATTTTATTTTTTTTTAGGTCCCAGTAGTAACATTATATCGTTTTATTGCAGGTTACGCTGTTATACATATGGGGGGGCTGGAATTATCTTTAGGTGATAAGGAATAGGTATACATATTTAATGTTTTAGCCTGTTTTCATCTTTAGTACCCTCTGGGTATATTATTAAGGCGGGGAATGAAGAGCTAATAAGTAAATGATGCCTTTCTTAGCGGGTCCTTAGAAGGTACAGCCCAATTAATTAGCTATAGAATTAGTTTTAGTTCCAGTTTAATTTTAATCAATAATATGATAACAAAAACTAAGTTTACATTTAAATATAAACCGGTACAGTTTTCAAAAAATGTATGGATTAGCTTTACCTTTAATTTTGTATACTATGAATATTTTTATTGGTTCTGTAGAGAGAAACTAACAGAGCTTCCTTCGATTACTGAGGCGTATTTAGGGATTTGGTCTCCATAATAATCACCAGATTGCTTGGAAATGTTTTGTAATTAAGAAAATCACAGCGGGAAAAGTACTTAAAGAATTAATGTTCAGAGACTATTAAGGTGATGTTTTAATTATATATTAGACAAAATATATCCAAGACTTATATGAGAGTATAAGATTAAATAGATCCTAATATATTCTACTTTTAGACAAAGCCTATTTTCTTTATTATTAACGAAGCCGGAGGTAATACGATATAAATAATTTTTGATACTTCGCAGCATACTACTAATTTTTGTTTTTCTTGCGTGCGACGAAAGGCAGCCGCAAAATAAAATACGAGCATAAAAAATTACACCTATACTAGAGGTTAATTCATTTAAATCAGCAGCCATTGGCCTTTAATTAATTATCCCGGACATAAGGTTATTCCATTGCTAATATAAAAAGAAATTTATATGAAAACTCTGTATAGGTTCATATAAAATAATATAATGAGGGCTAGGGGAGGCTTACTTGTATAAATAACTGATAAATTCGGAAAACAATGTACAAAGGTAAGTGCAAAATAGATTTTTCAATCTTTAATAACATCTAAAATTGAATGGATTTAATTTAAAGGACAATTTTATGGCTTATTTATTTTTTTCTTGCTTAAGCAAATAGCTTGGTGCTAGGTAAAAACCAGCACAATAAGTATAATTAGCTTAAAGCATTTAGGAAAGTATCTAAGGTTAGCGTAGGAGCCGCAGCCTAAATAATGATTTAATGTTACTAAATAATTAAATATAGATTTAACCCATCAAAAGTGGATATATTCCGTTTTTTCTTATTTATTTTCATGCTAAATGTGACTAAATAACTCCTCCCTTTATAACGGTGTAAATTGTAAATGAGAGATTTTACTTTTGAACTGCTCGGGAGACTCTTTACTACGTGTAGGGCATTATTATACAATGCCCCTCCATCCAAACCTTGTCCTATAATATTCAAACCTCCAAGCATTTAAGTCTAGATTTTTACGATAATAGAATTATAAAATACCCAAGGTCTATTAAAGGGAAAGGAAGGTTATTATTATTTGATCAATACTGTGAACAAGTACAAGTATATTGACCGTACGAAAAGACTTTTATATAAGACTTATTTGACCACTTAAAAATATAAAAAATTCAAATGCTGATAGCCACGCAGGCAACGCACGCACAAAAAGCTTCTTATTAAAAGGATGTGTTAGATAAGTTAAGGTGATATACTAACAAAGCATTTTACATACCAGGAAAAAGAATGCGCCACAAATCATTAACTGAGCTAGAAACTAGTTATATATCCTAAATCAAATTTAAAAGTACTTTTTTTAGTAATTTTAAGGCTAACTCTCACAATAATTAGGTTCACAAGATATACAATGATACGTAAATTAAAAGTTATACACCCGCGTAGTTTAAAGCCTATAGCAAGTCGCCGATATGGACGCCCAAAAGGCTCAAGAAAGATAAGCAATCGAGAAATAACCTTTTAGGTGGGTAGTTAAAACTATTTATTACTAAGATGGGCAACTTTAATTATAAAATTTAAGACACGTTAGAAAAATTAGCTAACTTTAAATACATCTAGGGTAAGTAGATAGCGCCAAGCTCCTAAATTTAAGCTTATAAACAAAGATTGTTTACTAATTAAACCTATTGATTTTAGTGGGCAATGTAGTAGGTCACTTTGCTTCGTAAACACCAAACGTAATGCCATTAAAGAACCCAAATAAAAATACAGAATCACACCACGGAAATCTTGAAATTAGTTAGCGAAGTTACTACCGAACCGCGCGCTGTTATATTCGTTTTTTCTTTTTTTTAAGCCGAATACGCTATATTGTATTAAAAGTGGTAAATTTATTAAGGTATTTTATCTTAGGGTGTTATTGAATTTTACAAATCAGATTTTATTTCATAGGTATTTGATCATAAGTTTTATACATGCATATTTTTGATAAATAAGGATGAACTACATCTACAGAATATTTTAAAAGAAGACCATTTTAACAGTTCTAATGTAGAAGGGTTATTTCTAGGTTTTAACTTTTTAGGTATGAAAGAGCTCAATTATTGATTTTTGTTTTATTTGATGCAGGGCCCTTTTCCGTAGAATTAGAATGCGCCAAAGTTGATGTCTTCTGTTGAACTTGTCTTACTGCCTAATTATTGCCATTTATATTGGTATTAAATACCATTCTTTATTATATAATTGATTTGGGGTATATTTTTAAAATATAAATCTTTAATTTAGTTAAGGATTCTATTTCAATATGAGTATATTCCGTAAAAGAATGCAGTATAATCAATGACAATAAATTTATATATGACTTGCCTAATCTATAAGGGCTGGCTCATTTGTATATGCTAGGCAAATTAGCAAATTAGACCCGCGGCTAGCTAGCCACCGTCTACTAATAATTAACATTAAAAATTATATACCTAGTGGTAGAAATATCCACCTATGATATTTAACAGATAAATTATTAGAGGTTACGGTGCTTCGTTGACCTTCTGCTCTTAATAAAAATAAGCGATTACCTTATACCTCAGAGGCACAGCAGCCGCCCCCCTGTTGGCGTGACTAACGAAGCCTAGCTTATAAGGGTTGAGGAGTGCTTCATTGCTTTATTGTCTATTGCCTTTGCAAGGCTAGGCTTAGACAAATATTTTTCCCACATTAAATCCTTGACTCTGCTTATTTTTGTGCAGTAGCCGCCGCCTGCCGCCTGCTTCCCAGCCTGAAAGCAAGCAAAAGGGAAAAAACGTAGATGCAACTTTTCACCCGTACAGTGCATGTCCCATTGAGCTAGGGCTTAGCATAGGCTATAGCTCAAAATCTAAAAGTTTCAAGATAAATATATTTATATCAAAATGTTATTATCTTTTTAATTAATCTGTACTGTTATAGTGCAAATTAGAATATCTAGCATAAAACTCCTACTATGGAAAAAAAAATTTTAAAAGACTTACGTAGGCTCCACACTACTCAAAAAATAATAGTACTTTAATAACTAGTGTTAATTAAACTTGATTATATCTTCAATTTTTTTCATTAGTATTTAATAATAGTACTATCAATTTCATATATGTACAAAGAACATTGTGAGTATCAACCTTTGATTTTTTTTAAGGTCTTTAGATGGTATAACGAGTATACTTTTATGTTATTAAACTACAATAATAAATACCTGTAGCGTTATTATCAAAGTGAGATTCTAAAAAGGAAAATAAAAAGATTTATTTGAGTAATAATGCTATTGTTCCAGAACCGTTATTATAACTATTTAGTGGACATTAGATAAAATGTTATCTCAAAGATATTCTTTGAAAGTATCTTACCTACCTTATTTATTAATTAGTAGCGTTTTTGGTCCTGGATAATACGAATAAGGCTAGTTACTATTTTATCTTCATATACCTATTAGAGGCTCCAATTCAATCTATTTTTTATCTATATTAAAATTATTCCCATCTACTTATGGGTAGTATGTCGATTTTTGATACTTTATTTAAATTAAATTTAGAAATAATAACACACAAGACTGTTTTTAGTTTTGAGGGATATTTAGCGTTTGTGGTAAAAAAACACAGGTATATTGGGTTGGAATAATTTGACTAGACAAAGGCACACGTGGAGTACACCGCTTTGGAGGGTTAGAATTGTTTTTTAGCGGGATTGTCTTTAAGTTGAGGTCTCTATGGGTATATCACGACTAATTTTTTACCTATACTCCTAAAAGTTATATTAAAGATATACTTTTATAATTTTATGTTATTAGGGGTACCATAAAGTTCTTTTATGCTAGCTCTTTAGTACTAATAGAAGCCTATCAATATTAGAAGGAGGTTAATCATATTCTTTCAGTGCTCATGCCTTCAGGTATTCTCAAATGGAGTGCCCTTTAGTACACTATTCAAGGTTGAGGTTTCGATTTATATAAGATTACACAGGCTTTGTAATCAGTTGGTTCTTTTTGTTTTTTGCACAATGTGGGAGTTTCTTTATACGCATAATAAACCTGGACCAGGATCATATACTTATCTACAGAAGGTTGAGACCTCAATTATGCCCTTATATTGTTCTTATTGTTTTTTTATCTTGTTATGTTTTAGTTTAATGTGGGGGTACACCTTTAGACTTTCAATTTCATAGGGCGAAGTTCTGTGATCTTTTTATCAGGTATTACTGAAAGATTACCTCTAATGGGGATACTTGCTGTTACATCTAATTGTATTATCCATCCAGGCCTATTCAATTTATTGTTTTAACCGTATATCTTCGGGGGTCATTCTAGACTTCTTAAACAATTCGTTTATCTGTGTGTAATAAAAGAACAATTTGATATTAATTGGACCTTAGTTCTTCTTACGTAAATATTAGGTTATAATATCCTGGTATGATACAGCCGTTTCAAAATTTCTGGGCTACTGATAATGCTTTAAAGTCTAATAATCTCTCTATATTGTAATATAAAAAATTAGATATCTCTGGTTATACGTTTATTATAAAACACACCTATACGGGGAATTTCCTTTCCTTGTTATACACAGGACAACCACAAAAAATATACTGTTAAATCAACAATAAAGTTTAATGCTTAAAATAAAGAATTAATGACAGCAACTATACCCCTAAGTTTCATTCGCTTTCCATTTTTACTGACTTTATTTAGCCTCCTATATGTGTTTATTATATAAAATATTTTGTGTTTTATTGGTCCATATGGGACATTTCGGACATTGTGATTCCCTTTGCCTGGGTTTCAGGGCTTTTTTGGTGGGTCGGCCTCATTATCTAAATTTTGTATTGAGGGAATAAATTCAAGATCATGTGGTTTTTGAATGCGATTATCAATACAGATACACAAGGGAGGGTTGATAAATTCCAAAACCTATGCTCAAAAAGGAGTACAATGAATTCACATTCATCTAATTCAACCTAAAGGAAATTCTTCTAAATCTATTAATTCTAACCATTATACCACATTCCTAATCCTAACGCAACAAGGTAATCCTCTTTCATCTCTTACCAACCAACCATCTAACCATTCAAAGTCCAACACCTTTCTATTAATACCCCTGAAGCCTTAGTTATACTTACCACCTAGAGAACATACACTTGATATAAAGTTTATTTTACCCCACATGCATTATGGAAATTTATACATATATACTTGAATAAAGAATAGATAATCGACATTTCTTAAACTGCAGCGATATTTAAAAGAGAATTAAATATAGACAGAGTTGTAATTTCGTAGCAAGGCTTTGGGTGGCGCAAGCCTCTTAATGATTTGTAGGACGCACAAATTTTATTTGTTTAACACTAAGTGCTGCCAACTCCCTAAAATTCATATACTTTTCAACAACAACTAGAGGTTTGACTTATGGCATAGATTACTAATAAAGTAAAATGGGTAAGAGGTTTCATGGTTTTAGATATGGGTTGCTTGTCAACCCCTAGAAAAAGTTCACTGGTTAATTAATTTTAGTTAAATTAAAAGAAAGAATTCAGGGAGATACGTCTTGCGAAAATTGAGTAGCTATTTCAAACTAAAGAGAAAATGATTTAATTCATGTAGAAGATTAGTTAGGTCCTGGAATCAAATTTGAAATTTTGTTTGTGCTTTTGCTATTTAGCTACTTTATGGTTTTTCTTTTTTATTTCTGCCTGTTTGGTTGGGTCGTAGAACCATACATACATGCCCCCTTAAGGGATATGGCATACTACATGATTTTACGTGCAACATATCCCTATTTAGAGCTTTGCGTAAAGGGCTTCTCACCTAACTATTCCTTGTCTTCACCCCATGCATATTCCCTTGCAACCTTGCTGCGTAAAGCCTTAAAGGCCAAGGTGGGTTACAAGCCGAGGATAAGGGCACAACAGCTGCGCCCTTCAGTAGTACATAAACTATTCTATTAAAACGAAAACGTATCTA
>JACYFI010000013.1:0-11935 GCA_020975735.1 Ophiocordyceps xuefengensis
CGATTAAAAAGTTAACCTTAGACTGGGTTCAAAACGGTCCGATGAGACAGTATGGTTTCTAACTCTTTTCTAGAGGAAATTAAAGATAAATAAGAACAAACTTTGTTGTACGCATGGAACAAAGAATGAGTTTAACTTCATAAGGTTATAAAATATGGTTACTAACCTTATGGTATTACCTGTTGTTTTTGTGCCTAAATATTAAAATATTATGCTTTCTTGTATATATATATCTTCTGCTATTATTATTACCATAGATGTTACTGTTTCCTACCACAAATGTGATAGCCATAACACGGCAGGAACGCTAGTTATGTTAAAAGATAAGGCCTGAAGCATATAGGAGAGCGGAAACTTACTTAGGATTATTTCTGTAAATATACTTATATACTATTACGAATTTTATAGGGTGTATCCGTTCACGAATCTTGCATATTTTTATAGAATAAGTAAAGCAATATAAATAATTCACTATATATATAAATAGATCTACGCCTGGTTGCATAAAAGTAAGTGTAAGTTGTTTGTTAATCAATCGAAAAAAGAAGTGCAAATACTAGGACCGGGCTTAGACATATAGTACTAATTAGCAATCTTTATTTTTGTATGCAAACTTGCTTTCTTTACGCTATATTTGTCCTTGTATAAAAATCACGCAAGCATCACTTGTTATGGTATTATTGCAGGTACACATGTCAGGTTTTTCTTCATAGCTTAACCTTACAGGTCAACCAAATGCATATCTCGAAAGAAGGGTGCAGGCCAAATAAGCATGTTCACCTAAGAAATATGCTCTACCAATTTGTTGTTAGCAGGCTTAAAGCTCCCGATTTTTATTTGCTTCTGAATCCTAAGAATAAGGTTATGGTTTCATATTTTTCTTTGCTTCTTAGAAAGCGTAGCTCCGCTTAGTCCACCCTGATCTTTTTTCGAGATAAAGTACAAAATACAAGAAACAACAAATTAAATTAACGAAGGCTTAAGAAGTAAAAATTAAATTTACCAAACACAACCAGGTGAGCTTTGGCTTCAATAATTCATATTACACGAAACAAAATATAAATAAAGGTATGTAGTGTAAAGAGCAGCACAGAAATTAGGTTAGGACAATTCTGCAGTCTGCTTTGTAAGCCTCATTAAGTTAAAACAAGATTAGTTAGTAAGCGGTTACACATAGCTCTTATCAATGCCCCACCGCGGGTGTTTCCGGAATCCTGACTAATTATACTGTGGTTTGATGTTAACAGTAACGAACCGAGCTATGTTCCGGGTCTTAGGTGCAAGAGTACTTATAGCCCGGCGTATAGGTTATAATCTTAATCGGTAAAGCATACCCTGCTCCTGGAACAATAGAATTAGAGACTCTTATTTCGCAAGTCTCTTTAAAGATACAATGAGGTCTTAAATTTCAGAAATTAAGATAAGCCTCAAAGTGTAACCATAGGTTATATTTATTAGACCTCTACTTGCACGGCCTTGAATTTAGTAAACAGAGTTTTGACGGACCTGGGCCCAGAACTTTTAACAATTGTAATTTGTAAACCCTCCACTCTGGATTTTTCTGAATGATTTAGAGGTATACAGGGATGCCAAAGGGTAGTTTTGATTAAGATTTAAACCAAAGGAATACTTTATGCCCTTTATATTTTAAGTAAGGCCACGGTTTGGTAAACATAGCATCATGCACACAATAGAGGATAATTACATATTTAGGAATTTAATTTAGCGCAAAGTATGACTATATAGCAAGAATTATTTAATAAGTCTTTCTGTTAATTTTCTCAATACTATTAGAAACATCCCGGCTTGCGCTTACGTGCCTGAGTGTTGCGTCCGATTTACATGTATCCAGTTAAAGCCCCTACAAAGCACCCCTGTATGCTACGCAGAGAGTCAGTAAGAAAAACCCCAAAGAGATGAGAATTATTATTATTATTTCCCAAATTTTCGTGAGCTTTATTTTTCCATGCCTATGGCAAGGCTTAGCTAGAAAAAGTCTGCAAGAAATAATCCTTTTATTGACAAAACAATTTTAATTTTTTAGTATTTATTTTGTGCGCCTACTTCGTCACACGCAAGAAAAAATTAGAAGGTATATATGTTTCATGCAACCGGGCCATAAAAAGTATATTGAGCTTTTAATAACTATCAAATTATTAAAACTTCAGAGGCTAGCATTAAAGACTGATAACGTTTAAAAATAATATGGGAATAATATAAAAATAGTTTTGTATTTTTTGGCTTAGTCTAGCGTTAGCAGGTGCCAGGAAAAAAGACGCCTAAAGCACCCCCTAAATAAGCACCAAAAAAGGGTTATAGCTTAATTGGGAAAAGCATTCTGCTCAAACAGTAAAAATAGAGGTGTTCGGATTTCACTTTAGCCCTAGCCTGTATTGTGCAATTTGAATTTGAATAATAGTCTAAGGTCTAAAGTGCTGAAATGGTAGACAAGACGGTTTGCTTAAAGCCAACTGGGGTAGTTACCCATGAGATTTTCAAGTCACCCCCCTTAGATCACAGTATTATGTACTGATTTTTTCTATTCTTGCATATTTTCCCTAAGGCTAAAGCGCTTGGTGTGGCAAGCAAAAAATAAAGCACAAAAATATGAAAGCCGCAGCCCTATGGAGTTTTTAATCCCAGGTTATTCGATATCTAAATAAATAAATAAAAAGTATTAATTAATAAGTGTGGTACTGGTACTAATATGTAAGCATCAGTCTATTAGATATTTATTATCGAAGGAATTACTTAAGTATTTTATTTACAATCCAGTGGCCTAAGCTACGCTTTCCTCTAAAAAAATTTTAGATCTTGCTATTATTCTAACCAAGTATAATAAAGGCGCAGCCCAACAAATTGTAAAATCTTTAGCATTAATGGGATAAATATTATGACTGAAGGTACCGCACTTTTTCGAAGAGCAATCACAACTTCTTGTGTGCATCACTGCTCAATATCTCCCTACTGTTTGTGCTTTGCTAGAAAAATAAGAGTACTTGCCGACCATAAGGGTAGTTGGGTTAATTTGTAACGAGAATTATATACAGATAATTTAGGTATGTAATTTTATATGGAGATAAGTCTTCTGTGTATTTCCCTGATTCGAAATTTCCTCTTAATCTCGCAACGAACAGTAAGTCCCCGGTGAGCTAATGGCCGAGCAGTTAGCAACTGAAATTGCTTTGTTTGTAAGTTTCAGTCTTCCGTGGGCAGTGAAGGGCACTTAGTTAATTGTGCATACAATATGACTTTTAATCATTAAGATGAGGTTCGGATCGCCTGCAAAGTTCTAAAATATAATTTAATGTTGGGCTAACAGCCTCTAAACTATTTTAGCTCGCATCCCCTTTAGATCCTTAATAAGTATAACCAAGAAAGGTTATCATAGGTTAAGACAAAACTAATTAGCTTATCGGCCGGTGTAATTTGGTTTGGAATCATGCCCTTTTCAATTAGAAGATAATTTGCTTCTTTTATGATTAGTTATATATGCTATGAAAGATTGGAAATATTTTATCTTTTTAGTAAGCTGCGTAAAGCTCTTCTTTATAGCCTGAAAGCACGGGTAAAATCAGAAACCAGACTGCAAGATATTTTTTTTTTAACACTTCTAAACTTTAAGGTTAAAGGTTATTGTTTATTCTTTAGTAGGAAAGGCAATACTTCTATTTGTTCCTTGCAGTGCTGACGAAGTATGCCGCACAAAAAGAAGTACAGACAAAGAAGGTATAAATGCCACATTTATAGCTTACGTGTTGTTTTTAGGCAAGCTTATGCTAAACAGGAAAAAAAATTGCTAGAAAAATTCATTAATAATAAATTACTGCTTTTAGGGGGTGAGTTTAATTTGGCATAAACCGTAAAACTTTGGCATTTTGCTGTTTCAGGTTTCAGATTCTGGGCATCCTCCATAGTCTAATTATTAAAATTATGTCATTGTTTGCATGTACACCAACCACTCAGCCTTTATTATCTACAAAATTATAATAAGGGTGTAAGCACGAGGCTCCTATGTTAAATACTATTATTACTTTTTATAAGCGCAGTTTGGTGAAACAAGCAGCGCTTAGCGCAATTATTGCTCGCCTAAGATGGGAAAAAAAACGATAGAACAGAAGACGGTTGTTATATATATATATTTTTAATTTACATCAAAGGTATTTGATGTATAAATGGTTTAATTTTTATAATGGAGTTTATAGTTAATTACGTGGTTTTAAAATGATGATTTATTATGATATAAAATGTCTAGGATTAAAGCCAAAGGGACGTTTGTAGCCACGGGTATCGGTTAATGGTAGCACTTGCTAGGGTTTCCCCACTCGCATGTGTCTCAGTTCCAAATCTGACCCTAGCGTATCAAATACTTTATTTTTATAATAAGGAAAAATTAATGTAAAAAGTATTACCATTAACTATAGATTGAATAGATTTGATAGATTTACAGGTTTTTGTAGGGCGGAGTTGTACTGTACGGCTCTGTTTATTCATAATTAAAATAAATGATGAGACAATAAGGCGGAACTCTAATTTTTCAGGCGCAAGTCTAATAATTCAGATATTAGCTTTTTTTTAATTACTATGAAATAATAATTTCAAATATAACCAAACAACTTAAACACTACTTTAGCTACATAGAGGGGCAAGCTCTTAATTAAACCAGTATAAATGAACTATGGTGAGTAACTAATTACTCTCTTTACATAACCTAATACGTTTAATAATATTTGCTCTATTATGTAAATGAATTCATTTGAAACAAGCAATTAAGAAAAATTATAACAACCTTGTAAAGAACCATATAATTGCAAATTAGTAGTGGTGTGTGTTTGTTAAAAATTGTATAGAGGAATAACACGAAGCTGACTTCTGAGACATAATAAAGATATTAGTCGAATCTAAGAATGGTAATTATTCACCCCTATTAAAGATTTGTTTACCATCTATCCAAGATACTATATGTAAGGTACTAGTAAAGGGAAGTAAAGCTAACACATAGGTAATGCCCTAAAAGACTGTAACTCTCTGTTTACCTCTTATTTGATTCTATTTAAGTTGGAATATGTGAAGTTATAAATAAAACTCTTATAACGTAAAGATTTGATATCGTCACAATTAATAAGCCGTTAAAAGCTTAATTAGTTACATTATAGATATGGCTTGGATCAGGGAAGAAGGAATTGTCTTAGGTAACAATTGATTTAAAATAATCGTGTTTGGTTTCAAGTCCAATTATCTATAAATAGAGAATTTGTTTCTTTTTTAATTACGTAAGTTACAACAACAAAAAATGAGAGTTGCCATATTATTGCCCTTGTTTTAACAAAGAATAGTAAAGGCGCAACACAGAAAAGTTTTTAATGACCTTAAATGGGTAAGCTGTCCCTGATATAATTGATTATAATGGATTGACAGGGTTTTTCAGTGGCGATTGTTGTTTTTTTCTTTTTTTGGCTGTTTTTACCTCAGTATGGCTATAAAAAAACCGAGAGGCGCCAAAGGCACGCACTAAAAGTTTGTGTTACAGGTTTTTCTATTTAAATTAAGACTTTTATAGACCTCACACCTCAAATGATGAGGTATAAACCGTGAAAAATAGTTAAACACTTTAAAAATCTTGGGTGATATCTTCTTTCAGAAAAAGCAGTAGTTTTTAGCTTTATACGCGCCTTTTAAAAGATTATTTTAAAATTCCCCTTGATTCCTTTCATTAAGAACTTTCCAATTAAAGGGGGATGCATTACTTCACGCCAAGCTCTTTTATTTGATTTTGTAAAAGTTGTTTTTAATTTTAGTTAAAAAGAACCTCATTCTCTTTTTTTTGCTGGCATACCTCTAATTTTTTCTAGCTGTGTGACGAAGTATGGCCGCACATAAAAATTTCAGCAATTTAATGCTTGGGAAATTGGTATAAGAAGATTAGTTTTTAATTAGGCCTAGCATAGACTTGCGTATCGCACACACTAAAAAATAACTTATTGTTTTCCGTATTAGAAAGGGTTCAATAAATAATAAGATCCGTTGTCAATTAGGTAACGACATAAATTTATGTGTTAGTATTGGGTGTTCGAATCACGCGAGATAAATTTTTTTGGTGGCTAAGAATAGCTACCGCCTATTTAGAACTAGGTGTTCAGCACACTTTCCATATATCTGTAGATGTTTTTCTGATCACTTTTAATAAATAGAGGTAGCGTCCCTCGTATTATTAGATATAAAGTATAAAAATGGATGGGGCTTCGCCCACATAAATAAGATACCTGTTGTATACTACTTAAAAACGTTAAGAATAAGTAATCTAAAATTTATTATATAAAGAGCAATTTGCTTCGCATGGGGCGGGAGCCCTGCACAATAAGGGAAGAAATATTTATATAAATAATATTGTCTTAGGCTCTGCATTTCCGAAGGATTAGAAGCCTAAAGCTCGCCCTAAAATAATAACATTTAAAGATAGCTAATTCACATTTGGGTCTTTAACATCAACCGAAACTTTATTAAAATTTAAGATCTGGTAAATTCAAGCCGCCAGACGCTTTAATAAATCCACAAAAAAAGCTAAAGGTAAATTCCTTTTCATCTCTATGCGGAAGCATTGGCTTGAGGCAATAAAATTAACCATTATAGCAACAGGCTTGTAAACAGTTTAGTAAATAAGGAATTTAATTTAAAGACGATACCCTAAAATGCAGCCGAGAGGGATAAGAATGTTGAACCACTCTAGTTTAATATATTGTAAGATAAAAAATATTATTTAAGAGCTGCGGCCTACATTCTTTCTTGCTGTGCTGGTTTCACGGGGTAGCGCATTATTTTTATCTTAGTTCTTAGAGAGCGTACTTAGCTTAGCCACCCTGATCTCTTCTGGTGAAAACATTCACAAAAAATTTATAAGGAATTAAAGTCATGTAATATACTTTTTATATTTTTAGTTTAAGAAATTAGTATACAAACATTGAATTATAGTGTTGAGATAAATATGAATTTTTATTATAGGTAATTGTAGCTCAACGGTGGGCCAACCTACTTGTGGGGTAGTGCTCCTGGTTCGAACTCCAGGTTTTTTACGCCCTTATGTTACTTTTATAAAATAATAATTAATTAAAATATGAAATAGTAATTTAAATTATAGATTAACTCCCAAATTACAGTTACTGGATTCGTCTATGTTTTTAATTTTAAAAGACACAGGGGTATGGTATGGTATTGAAAAGGTTGTTTTAATATAGGGATTAGGTAAAAGCAGATCACCCCTATTGTAAAGTGAAATTTAAAGCATGGTTTTTGTATTTATGCCAAGAGATCAAGAATGTGCTTTCACAAATTGAACTCCTTCTTTAATCTAGGTATCATTAATACTAATGATGTATTTACCAACTAAAATCCAATTAGAGGTGTTAAAGGGGATATAATTAAGGTAGTTGGGTGGGTACATGCATTGCACACATCTCTTATTATCCTTTAATGAGAGAAAATCACAAAATCATTTTCTTGCCTAGCTTTACTGGCGGCTGGCTAGCCTGGAGGTGGGCGAAGCACGGTAGCCATATTTTTTTTCGTGCGTATCCCCCTGTAAGGGTTAAAAGCAACACAGTGAAAGTTTGAATTAACATTCTCGAGCGTTAGCTTTGCTAGCTTGCTAGCTAAAAAACTTCCTTTACAATAAAGGGCTTCTAACCTAAAAATGTATTTCCCCTGTTAATCTCCGTTACTAAAGACTGAAAAGTTTCCCTAATCAGACAAAATGATACAGTTTCGCTGTTTTCAGTTTGACCTCCCTTCACAAAACCCTCAGGAGAGGATCGAATGTTAAGGTTGCTTTTTTTGTAGATATCATAAGAACAAGAATAAAAAGAATTAGTGTCGGATAACTTCTAAATTAAACTGCTTAAAGGTGTATTTATTTAAACCATTATGTTTAATGTGGTTTCGGGCTAGGCCATTAATTCATGTTTAACAACGAAATAGATATGCAACTATTAAATATAAAAATTAGATTTAATTATAAAAGGATTCCGCCATTTTTTGTGCAAGCAAGCTACGCTTGCATAAGACGATGAAAATATGCTGTAAAGCTCGTGTATTCTTCCTTATGTATTAATTTGTTCCTTCAGGAAACCGGTATAATAAAAGTATCTTTTTTTTATGTACTGATATTAAGAAACCAGCCCTACCATTTTCAAGCTTGGGTAGTTTTTAAAGGTAAAACCTCTAATCCATCCATAACGTTGGTAATACGAGTTTCGATTCTGCTTCATGGCTTCCAAACCTTGACTGGATTCTAGGTGAATATATAATATTTTTAATAGAGACGCATTACAGAGACCTTACTATTCCACACTAGTGATCAGATTTATAACATGACGAGTAAAATTATAGTATTTTCATTATGATCTTAAAGAATGAAAATTAAGATAGCTGATACTTCTAAATTGAATGTTCTCGTCCATTTAGCAGCACTCCCTCGAATTTATAGCGTTGAACTTTTATCTGATTTTTTATTCAGGTTTCCAAATCTTAAGTGTTGACTATTTTTTTTGGAAATATGCATAAAAATATTCTATTCCTTATCTTTTTTCCTGTCTAAGACCCGTTAATTTCTAAGACGTGATAGATCCTATTTATTTATATACATAGAGAGCTATAATTATGTACTAATTTATTGTATCATTAAATTGTCTATGCCTCTTTTAAACTGAATTACTTCAAGGTGTTAGGGTTATACATGGGAGGGGTTTAATTATTTAAAGTTCAAGAAATTACCAAATAATTCCTCGAATATATTTATATTTTTTAGAAGTCATTTAATTATTGTCTAACTCAGTTTTTACCCCTAGAAAGGTTTGAGTACCTGAAATATTCATCTCTAAAGAAAAATTGTTATTTTACCAAATTTGTTTATTAATTAATTACAAAAAAATTAAATATAAATGGGCGACAACAATCTAAAATTAATGAATACCTTAATATTTATTATTTGTAATAACAGGATCAAGTATTTATTGATGGTCACTGATGATTTATTTCTTTATTTTTAGCTATTGAAATTTGCAAGGTTATGGATTATTTATATTGAGTACTATATATAGAATTCAGAATTAACGACTACAGGGGGGTTTAATGACTTTTTTTTTGGGTGGATTTAAGTTCTTGCTTTATAGTGTCGCCGTGTGCTAATTATTAGTTATGATCTCAAACACTTAGTTACTTATCCATACTAACTTCCGCGCCACCAGCAGTTAGATGAAGGGGAAGCACCGAATTTTCTAAAGTACACCATTCTGTAAAGAGGTTGGGAAGGGATGCAAATCTGATCAACGTATTAAGTGCCCATCGAAGTCGAGGGTCATGAAGGTAAAACCTAAACTGGCGCGAACCACTATTTACCAGGATATGCTCTACAAGAGGGTCATATCTAGTAGAATAGGATAGGCTATTTTGTGTATGATTTGATAATGAAGATCGTATCAACATGCGATTCAACAGCGCAACCAGGGTACAATAGGGATAACATATAACGTTAAGAGGTGGGGGACTTTAAAGGACGGATTAAGAAAAATATAAAAGAATATTGGACTAGCGGGGTATTATACCTACATCCAAAGGACCATGGTAACACGAGGAGTCATAGTTCATCTTATGGAAGACTCCAGCGGATTTAGCGTCCCTGTAGCTCACCACTAGTCGCTGGAAGTTCCAGGTACAGTTCAACTGTCGGAGTTTTTGGTAAACCCTTACAGAAGATCTTATGAACTTTGTAAATAACACAAAGTTTTTTGTGTGAAAGATATAAATTATACAAGATTAATTATATGATAAAAGAATTAAATTACTCGAGCGTTATCAAAAAATTCACAAGTAAAGCCCAGGCACATTGCTACGGGGTATAATAACCTACTACGTTGGTAAGGATTGTCATAAGCAAGGGTATAGTGAATATTATCAATAGCATCGAAAATGGGTCTTCCAAATTCCAGCACCCAGAAGAAGAATCTATATACAAACAAGCTAAACGGAGGTAAACCGACCAGTTGACTTATTACCCTCCTAGGGAGACAAACTAGTACCAGGAATGTATAGATGATATTAGAAGCTATTTATGAACCTAACCTTTCAACGAAAAGCAGTCATCGGTTTAGAGACCGATAACTAAGCTGCCAACCGTCATAAAAAATGTTGGCAGGAAATTCGTTATGGCCAAAATATTTATAGAAGGAGAATTACTAAATGTTTCTTGACCGAAATAGATCATAAACAAACATGAGGATGTCTTGAACGAAAAGAATTAAAGACCCCAAGATTTTTGGATTTAATACGTAAGCGTCGAAAGCGGTGGTTACAATGGAATTCATAAACTTACTTTCACTTCCCGTTAGCAGGAACACCTTCAGAGGTTGACAAATAAGCCCCATATTGACAAATATCTTGCCGATAAAACACTCGAACGTTTTTGTTCGGTGAACTAAAAGAAAGTTTGACGTGGTGGAATCAAACTACTATTAACCCCAATCTATAATCGATTGTCCCGTAAAAAAAAGGAAAGAGCCAAACACTCTGAGGGGAGGAATTAAATTTACATAAAGTTTACGACTAATCCCGTCTAAGTAGTATCGACCCTAAATTAGGAAGATGGAAATACAAAGGAATGCCAGATTGGACTGAATATAGCTGCTTAGAGGTCAAAAAGAAAAGACTTTAAATCTTTGGTCAAAGATTGAGGTGTTTTTGTAAGTGGACGAAGTTCAGGGTAGAGTTTTTCCCGAAGCTAAAACCAAAAATAACCAACGCTAAACAGAACATGCTAAGATTCCTTATCGTTTAGAGTCCAAAAGAAGTAAATCTGAGACTTTAACTCATAGAAAAGAAACGGGTTTGGAAGCAGAAAACTATTACAAAAAATCTGAGACTTGCTAGCCCGAAGAACAAGGTCAAAAAATATTGGATAAGCAATGGTTTCTGTAAAAAAGGTAGACCAATACCCAAATTTAATCTGAATGGCAAGAGGATCACTAAAAGTGCTGATTATTCTTCTATACACATTCATCTATAAGAGGTCATAATACAATATCTAGTCCGTTTGCAGATAATTTTAAAGCACTTCAGTCAACAAGTACATTATATCTCGAAAGAATCTTGTGCAAGATTCCTAGCAGCCAAATTCAAAGCTGGGAACTGAGCTAAAATAATTTGCAACTTATGGGTAAAAAATCTTAAAGGGGCAAAAAGATAGCATGGGTTCGGGAAACTATATGTGAAATAACACTTGGGCTTTTCAATATAAAAAGCTGGATGATATATCATTATACATTCAATGCCCGAATAATCCCAAAGCATTCTTTTGGAAAGTTTACTTGTGTTCATCGTGCTCCGCTAACAGAGTAGAGGAAATGCAATACTTCTATGGATGAAGACCTTGATCCTAAAGCTTATGAACGCAGACTAAGGATTAAAATTATGGCCTCGAAGAATCCGGTAACAAATCACCATTATGCGAAGGCCACTGAAACATCGACATAGTCATAAAACTTCTCAACTGCAATAAAAAAAAAAAATCATTAAGGCCAAATTGGAGTAGCCGTATGATGGGAACCATCCTACCGGGTTTCGGGAAGGGGGGAGGTGACTTTCCGAATATGAAGTTACTTTTTCCAGTTTCATTATAGGGGACAGTTTCTTATAGCCCAATTCAGGAAGTACTAGTCTACAGATAATTTATATATTCATAACCAGTAATAAGTGATATTATAAGTATTAACAGGATTTTATGATATATACCTTACTATATAAAATAATCCTCTTTATGTTATATTCTATAGGAATTTTAGTTTAAAGTAAAGTCATGCACCTTTGCCTTTTTGTCTCCTATAAAAAGGACTTGGAATCCTTTCAAACAAGCATGGGGGAGTAGTTATCAATATCCGGGAAAACCCCC
>JACYFI010000014.1:0-10882 GCA_020975735.1 Ophiocordyceps xuefengensis
TTAACTCTCAAGAAAGTACTTTAGATTTTAGATATCTACTTATTTCATTCTGTTTGTTGACGATCTTGATCGAGAACCTTGGTAGTAAATTGATTTTTATGTTTGTTACCACTTTTTTTGCCTACTTTAGCTCGAAATTCCTTCAATCATCTTAGATTTAACCAAGAACAGGGTATTAGTTGAGAAAAAGGTAAGAATCTTTTCATAATATTTTTGGAACTGATTGACAAGTTCTAAACACAAGGTACAAAAATCTGTATACGAAATGAAGTTTTGATCCACATCCAAAAAGAATTCCACTAACTTGTCGAATTGTATTTCATCTCTTAATAGGAGAAGTAGTTTAACATACCAAAGAAGAATATACAGAGCTCCGTTTTATGTAAATGTTAATGATTTCTCCTAGGACTAATTTTAAAACGACCCATCACCACTTGTAAACTGCTAGCCCATTGAGGGTCTTAATTTGAACTAAGTGGTAAATGATGGCTGCCTTAAAAGCCACAGTATCAGAAAAACCTCTACATACGTAGAGGAGTTTAGTCGCTTTATTTAAAGGAAGTCTAATATTGAATTATTTTTGTCAACACCTTCACTCTTATAATGTTTCCGCTCGGTCTGCATTCATTTAACGACTACATTTTTTAAAAAATAAAATAATTACAGAATAATGTTCTGGTTTTAAAGGATATTACATCAAATGACGATTACCTTATTGTTTATAATCTGATCTAAAGGAACCTATTGTAAGTAAGGTCAAAACAACAATTCATTCTTTAGCCTTGCTTCCTTCTCAAAATAGGGCTTTAATAAGTTTAAAAATAATCTAGGTTCTCTGAGCATTGAAGATTAAATTGTAGGGAAATTAACCTCGGAATTTGCTCAACACTAACTAGGGTTTTTTGGGGATTATACGAATTAAAAACAGAAAAGCATCCTCTCTGATCCCGGAGAAATCCTGATATTATTATCAAGGGTCTAAAGGTAAGTTTGCTATTTGCCTAAGTTAAAGACCACAGTAGAAGATTAAAAGTTGTCTTTGAAATAATTTGGTTGAAGGGAATTTAAAACTTGATAACTTTCCTTTCGGCAAGCTCAAATAAGTGTTATCTTAACGGCGGTACAATTAAATACACATCCAACTAGCATTTTAACTCGTTGCCTCTTTTACAATAATACTCTCTCGGCAGGAATGTAAATACTGACTTTAGATCCGGGGATTGCCCAATTTCGTTTCTTACTCATATTCTGGGTTATTACTAGACTGTAAGTATTAGCTCACACCATACTCTTTTTCCATATAGGCTTAGTACGTAGAACTTTGGGTTTCCCCACGGAATTTGAATGAACTTTACCCCCACACGGTTTGTTGATTAAGGGAATTTTCCCAAGTCCTTTTTTAAGGGAGATCAAAAATGGAAAATGGTACTCCACTTACTTTAGATAAAAATGCCATAGGTAAACAATAAACTAAGAGAGATATTTTATATTAGGGTTTATATCATAAATCTGATAGCTTATATCAACTATAGGGCTATTATAATATATAAATTATCTAGACTTAGTACATCCTGAATTTGGCATAATAATAAACGTGTCCCCTAATTAAAGAACTGAGGAAAAAGTAACTCTATTACCATCAGCCCCCCCCTATTCCCCGAAACTGCGATAATCGTGAAGGGTATCCCATCATACGGCTTCCAAGGATCTTGGCCTTAGATTTTCTTTTTTTATGGCGTTGTGCAGATGTTGTTATGACTATGATGTTTCATGTGGCACTCTCTTAGATTGAATGGGTATCTATGTTAACGAAACCT
The DNA here is from genome assembly GCA_020975735.1 of Ophiocordyceps xuefengensis. NCBI lineage: Eukaryota > Fungi > Ascomycota > Sordariomycetes > Hypocreales > Ophiocordycipitaceae > Ophiocordyceps > Ophiocordyceps xuefengensis. The sequence goes on from JACYFI010000014.1 coordinate 1,818, forward strand.
TTCAGGCCAGATCATTTTAATCTACTTTCGTTACTTAGGTATTTAAGCGTTCCTTCATCAATACGAAACGGTGCACTCTCCAACTCTTGAGTCGGAGTCAACTCATAGTAAACACTAAGGTAATACCTTCCAAAAGAAGCTTGGGATTAACCTTGGGGCCAATTGAAATTTTTAAATATATTATCTTCCACTTTTATATTGGAACGCGGCAGTGTTTATTTCCCTAGTACCCAGTTTTAACGAACCCATGCTTATCTTGCTCCTTTTAAAGATTTTTAGCCCTAAGATTGCACATATTTCAGCTCTGGTTGCCAGGCTTTGAAATTTGGCTGCTAGGAAGTCTTTTCACAAATTCCTTTCAGTTATATAGGTGTAACTTTTTGCTGAAAGTGCTTTAAAAATTAATCTGCGAAACGATACGTATTGTCATTATCCTCTTAGACTGAATTTCTATAGTAGATTAATAGCTTCCTATGATTCTTACATTCAAGGATAAATTTTATGGGGTATGGTACTACCTTTTTTTAAGAAAACCATTGCTTAATCCAATTTTTTGGACCTTGTCTATCCGGGCTAGAACGTCTCATAAGTTTTTATATTTGCCGCTCATAACAATTGTTTTCTTCTAGAAATAATCTCTATTGATTAACTTTATTTGCTCTACCGATAGGAATTCCAGACGTCGGTCTGTGTTAGGCGTTGGATATTTTGGGTTGTTAGGCTTCTCGAAATGCTACTAACCCTGTAAACCTCGTCCTTAAGAACACCCTTTAATCTTTGAAGCATAGATTTTACACAGTCTTCTTTTCGACTCCTTCCTAACACCATAATTCAGACATCTGCCAATATTAATGTATTCCTCTTCTTAAATTTTTAGGTCGATACTAGCTAGACAGATTAGTTCGTTAAACTTTATGGTAAATCTAATTTCTCCCTCAGGTTTAGCTTTTCCTTATTTTACGGGGGCAAATTCGATCCTATAGGATTGGGTTAATAGATAAGCTTCTGTTTCCCTCCCCACACAGTCAAAGATTATCTTTTAAGTTCACAGTATAAAAAATGCCGCTCGAGTTTTATCCGAGCAAGATATTTGCTATAATGGGCTTATTATTGAACCTTGGAGGTGTTTCCTGGCTACCGGACGTGAGAGTAACAGTTAGATCCCATGTAGACCCCGCCTTTCAGTCGCTTTACGAAGTTAAATCCAAATCTTGGGGTCTTTTTAAATTCTTTTCTATCAGAAGACATTCGTTCAGTGTGTTATGATCTACTTTGTCAAAACAATTTAGTAAGTCTCCTTCTAAAAATCATTTGGGTCCATCGACACCGAATTTCTGTCTTACCATTCTTTAATGCGTGTGGCAGCATTCTTTTGAGGTCTAAACCCCATGACTAGCCTTCGAGTATTGGAAAGTTGGTTATTTAAATACCTTCCAATATTCATTCTTATACATTCCTGTAGTTAGTACTGGTCTCTATGGGTGGTATGTCAATGGAACGGTTTTACCTCCGTTAAGCCTTTTTGGATGCATATCAGTTCTTCTTCCGGGGTGGAATTGGAAAACAGACCCCACATTCTTTTTCAAGCCTATTGAATAATCTTCATATAAGTAGTCGTTCTGGACAATCCTTCCAAAACGTAGTGGGTACTTATACCGGAGGTGATAGATTGCCTGGCTTCACTTTTGGAATTTTTGAAAGCGAGCGTAAATATAAATTTCTTTCAACTGATAATATCGTGTAATAAATTTTATCTTTCACAAACAAAAAACTTTGTTATTCTACAAAGTTTCATAATTTCCTGGTGCGTTTAACCAAAACCGTCAGTTGAAACTGTACCTATGGGAACCTCCAGCGATAGTGGTGTAAGCATACACGCGCTAAATCCCTAGGAGTCCCATTTCCCATAGGCAATGGTAAACTATGACTTCCTCTGGTTTAACCCATGGTACTCTGTTTAGGACTGTTAGGTAAACTCCCCGTAGTTTCCATGTATTTTTTTTACTTAACCGTCCTTAGGTCCCACTTCTTACGTTATATATTTGTAGCTTATTGTACCCTGGTTGCTGTTGACCCAATTTGTACGAATTCCTTCATATCCAAATCATACAACAAATTGCCCATATCCATTTTCCTGACTAGATATGACCTCTTGTAAGATACCGGGTAAATAGGTCAGGAGTTTGGCTTTTACTCTATAGACGGCTCGGCTCGATGGTTCACTAGCTTTATCAAGTTTTTCATCCTTCCCCACCGTTTTGACAGAATGTGTAAAGTTAAAATGGTCGGGCACGTTTCCTTCTCTAAATCCTGTAGCCGGAGTATATGTTTATGGATAAGTAAACAATCGGTTTTTAGCTTCAAGATAATTTATTTAAGCACAACGGCGCACTAACAGAGGCAAGAACTTAATTCCACTCCAATAAAGTATTATTAAAACCCCCTTAGTTGTAATTCTAGAATTTCTATATATAGTTTACGTTTAAATATATTATCTCAGTGCACTTGGGCAGATTCATAAGCAAAAATATAGAAATTAATCATTAGTAGACACATATATTGATCCTGTTATTGAAAAATACTTAATATTAAAGGGGTTCATTCTATTTTTTTTTTTGATAGTTGTCCCCCATTTTGATTAATTATCTTTGTTATTAATAAATAAAACAATTTTGTAATAATATAACCAAGTCTTTTTAGAGTATGAATATTCAGAGACCAAACCCTTCTTAGGGTAAAACTAGTAAAGGTTCAATATATAATTATACATATTAAAAAATATAAGAATATATGGAAATTTTGGTGTAATGTTTGTAGATAATATTAAACCCCCATGTATTCCTACACCCTTTAGGTAAATTTAACAGGCTTAAAGAGGATAGATCCTTTAAGATACAATAAACAGTTAAAAATAAATTATAGCTTATTCTAATCTAAAAAAATTTAGATATATCACGTCCTAGATTTAACGGCGGTTAGAAAGCAAGAAGAGATAAGATAGATATTATAATCATCGTCAAAAAAAAATAGTTCAACTTTAGATTGAAACTGAAATAAATAATCAGATACGTTCCAAGAGACGAAGAAATTTGAAGGAGGTGCTGACAGAAAGGAGAGAGGAACCATTTCATAATAGGAAGAGTACAGCTATCCTTAGAATTCCATCTTAAGGATCATGTAAATGAAAATCTGTATGTTTTTTATGTATTCAATCGATCAGGCTATTGTGTAAAGTAAAGGCGGTCCTCTGAATGCGTTCCTATAAAATTATTAAAAAATTCACCTAAAGTCAGTCAAGGATTGAAACCTGAAAGGAGAATCGGAGCTCTTATTACCAACGGATGAGAATTTAGGAGGTTTACCTAATCAATCATACCCAAGCTGGAAAATTCTAGGGGGCTGGCTACTTAAATAGTCATTTTACAAGTTAAAAAAATATTGGTATTAATGACCGCTATCGCAGAAGAACAAAATAAAATTAATGAGGTAATAATGACAACCGAGCTTATAGCATATTTCTCATCTTTAATTGAAAGCGTAGCTGCTGCACACAAAAATGGCGTTAATCCTTTAATTTAAATCTTAAGTTTTTATATTAATAGCTTAATATTTATTTCTCTTAAACCTGAAAAGGGCCTAGGCCCTAAGCCAACAATATACAAATAAGATTGAATAAAATCCATCCTCTTAAGCCAGTTTATACACCTTAGTGATGCTTTATCCCTACACTAATTTTTTAATTCTTTGTCCTATTGTAATCTACAAGAAAAGGCCAACCTTTACTTCTGATCCATTCCTTTTGTGTGAAGGGGGTCAACTGGAAAACCAGGCAACCTTGTATATATTTTATGTCGATGTAGGGTAAAACTTTTTGGGTTTTTTATCGGGAGGATAAACAGGGAAATAATTTGTTTAGTGTTAAAGCCCTTTATTTAAGAAGAAGTTATTTAGGCTTAGGCAAGCAGCCCAAGCGTAAAGACTTGGAGATATATTAATTCGACCTTCTACTGTGTTGGTTTAACCCTACAGGGGGGTCAGCAAATAAAAAAATGACCTAACTGCTGCTTTTGCAAGCTAGCCCAGCTAGGCCAGCCTAGCCAGTAAGCAACAGAAAATGAATTTTTGGTTTTTCCCTCTCATTTAAGGATACTATAATGTTGTGCAATGGGTATGTTAACCCAACCCAACACCTTATTATATCTATCCGGTTATTGTGGAGTGTTATGTTGTAATAACATCATAGTGTTTATATAACCTACATTCGTAAGAGAGTATTTTAATTTTGCTATAGGGCATACTCTTGATCTCTTGCTGAATTGACAAAACAGTGCTTTTAAAGCATTTTCAATCATACAATAGGTATTCTGCCTTTTACTAGTATCTCCTATATAAAACAACGCGTTTCACTACGTAACATTACACGCTGTGTTTTTTTTTAATCATTAAAAGAAGACAAGACGAATCCAGCTAACCTTAATTGGATTTACTATCCTCAATTTAATGATTACCTGATCATATTTTAATATTTAATAATTATACAAAAAGTAACCAATAATGGGTAAAACCTGGATTCGAAACCAGGCGAAGCCAACTTACACACCACACAGTAGTTTGCTCTACCCGTTGAGCTTATCAATTACCTTCAATTAATAAAAAATTTTTAATTTAACCTCAACACCCCTTAATTCCTGGATTTTTGATTCTTATATTTTTACTGAAAAATAAAAATAAAGTATATCATACTTTATTCTTTAATAATTTATTTGTGCAATTAGGTTCGACAGGAGAGAATCAGCGTGGGCTAAGCTAAGCTACGCCTCTAAGAAAAGCTAAGAAAGATAAGCCCTACCTGTTGAACCAGGCTAGCAGGAAAAATGTAGGCGCAAGCTCTTCTTAATAATACTATTTTTATTACTTAAAAAATATTAAACTAGGATTTTCAACTTCTTATCATCATCGCTGGCATTTTAGGGTTGTCGTTTTTTATTATCACTTAGTACTATAACTAGGGTACAAAGCTGTTGCCTAAACAAATGGGTTAATTTTATTGCTCAGCATGTGTCCGCATAGAGATGAAGGAAGTTTACCTTAGCTTGGTTTTGAAGAGTTTAATTAAAGGCTTCTGGGGGTGAAATTCGCGAGTCTTTAAATTTTAATAAAAGGTTTTTCGGTCTGTATGTTTAAGAACCGCAAAATGTGAAATTGCTAATTTTAATATGTTCTTAGTGTAGGCAGCTTTAGCCTTCTAAACCTTTTCGGATATGCAAAGCCTAGCCCATAAATATTTATATAATATTTTCTTCCTTAAATTGTTTTGGTCAAGGGGGCTCCGCCCATTTGCCCAGCAATCTTTTTTGCCTTATATAAAATAAAATTTTTCAGATACTTTTTCTCGTATTAAGTAAGTATACAACAGGTATTTGATTTATGTGGGCGAAGCCGGCAGTTCATTTTTATACATTTATATTCTAAATAGGAGGACACTACCGTCTCATTACTGATTTAAAGGTGGTAAGACAAAAAAACTAACTGAATTATGGGACAAGGTCTTAGAACACCCCAGTTCTAAATAGGCGATAGCTTCGCTTAGCCCCGCACCCAAAACTTTTATCTCGAGGGCTTGATTCGACACCCCCAATCCTAACACCCCAAAAATTTATGTCTTACTAAATTAACAACGGAGAAATATGTATTTTTAATTGCAAACGTTCTATAAACGAAACTTAATACAGGGATAGTTAGTGTGTGCCCATTAGCGCAAGCTATGAATGCGTTATTTAAAAACAAACTTTATAACAACAGTTCAGGACATTTGCTGTATTATTTGGTGCGGCATACTTCGTACAGCACGCAAAGAAAAAATTAGAGAGTCCGCACAAAAAGCAGATTGAGTTTTTGACCCCAAACTAACACTTTACAAAACAAAATGAGCTTTGCTCGACGGAAGTCTGTGCATCCTTTTTTAATTGGAGGATCAATTTCTCTAAATAAAAGGCAATAAGGAAGTTTAAATATCTTTAAAGGGGCAGATATAGCTAAAGAACTACTGCTTTCGGAAGGAGGTATACAAGAATTTTAAAGTCGTTAACTCTTTTATCCATTTTATACCTCCTCATTAGATTGTTGAGATATTTAATAATTCCGTATATTTTTAATAAGAAAAACCTGTTAGACAACAACTATGACGTTGCCTTGCCGCCGTTCTTGGTTTTTTTTTCAGCATAGCTAAGAAACACAAAAAAAGACACAACAACCATCCCATGAAAAGCCTGCAGTTTCCAATATATATGCAATTAAATCAGAGGCAAAGCTTACCTTTAGTCATAAAAAAACTTTTTGGTGGGCGCGCTTTATTATTCTTGTTAAAACCAAGGAAATAAATAATGCAAAGGTCTTCATTTTTAATTTGAAAACTTACGTATTAAAAACATAACCAAATTCTCTAATTTAATAGATAATTGACTTGAACCAACGAGATATTTAAATCAATTGTAACCTAAAAAAGTCCTGTCTCCCTAATTTCAGCAGATCTTTATGGAAATAAGTTCAACTTTTACGGCTTTAATGCTAAGGATATCTAACGTTTTCTTAATAAGAGTTTTTAATTTTATAACTTTACATACTGCATAATTAAAATTAGAGAATAATAGGTAGCAAGAGATCAAAATCTGATAGGGCTTTACAGTGTTAGGCTTACTCCTCGTTACTGTACTACATTTTAGCATCTTGACAATGGTAAACACAATGTTTTAATGGTTTGAAATAATTACCCTTCTTAGATATAAAAGTTCTTATTATATGTCTTCAGAAGTCCAGCTTAGTTATCTCTAAACAATTCGTTACCAAAGCACACAACCTATTACAAATTTATATGTTACTTTTAAAGGTTGTTATATTCTATTGCTTGTTTATTCAAATGAATCAATTTAGACCGATAACTAGAAGAATATATTAACTAACCTGTTCATGTATAGAGAAAAATTAGCTATACTCCCCCCATAGTTAAAAATATTCTATATGTATTGTGTTTTAAGGACTGCACTCTTGTAGCTAAGTGTTAAGTTGTGGTTATTTGAATTATTATTTCATTAGGTAAGTTAAAACAAAAATAATATGCTTTGAATTATTGAGCTTGGGCCGACCTGAGAAAATTCAGAGTTTCCATTATTGTCCATCCATCAATTATTTTAAGATGAAGTAAAAAGAGCCGTACATACCTCCGCCCTAAAAACTTGTATATCCTCCTATCCAAATATCTTTACCTATGTCTAATTGAAATAAATTTGTATATTATTTTTTTCCGTTAATTTATAAATAAAGGTTATTTGATACGCGTAGTCCCCAGATTTGTCACACTGACAAAATTGCTGAGGAAAACCCCAGTAGTTCTATACCATTTTAACCTATCCCGTTTGCTACGACAAGGCCCACCTTTGGCTTATGCTATATATTTTTATACTATATATAATACTCCTTAATAAAACATAATTAAAACTATAAATTGGTCCCATTCAAAATAATTAAATTGATACATTCAGAAATACCTTTGATGTACTTAACTATTATTAATATAATAATCAACCTCTTTGGTTATTTGGCGTATATTTTTACTTATTTAGCGTAGGCATATTGCCGCTTAAGCGTTACTTTGTTTCCACACAAACCACTAATAATTAAGGTAAATTTATTTATCATAGGCAGCCTCTGTCGTTGCAGCCCTTAAAATTCTTAAATTTTGCAGAGAGATAAATTAGGCTGTTGGTCTGGTAGTATAACATACAATACATGAGCACATGATTTATATATACTTAACTATGGAAGAATGTTCCAGGAGAAATCGAACCTGAAAACAGCCAAAAATGATCAAAGTTTACGGTTTTGCCAAACATTAAACTACACCCACTAAAGTGTAATTATTAGAATCAATTTTTCAATGCAATTTTTTTTTTCCTTTTTGTGAGCATAGCACTTGGCCTTAAATAACAACACGTTGCTATAAATGGCATTTATACTTCTTTGTGCTGTACTTACTTTTTTTGTGCGGGGATACTTCGTCCAGCACGCAAGAAAAATTAGAAGGTATGCCTCCTACAATAGAATAATAACAATGAACCTTATAAGTCTATAAAGTTGTAAAAAAATAGTTTGAAGGGGCTGGTTTCTATCCTTTTTACCCCGTGCTTCGGTATAAAGAATAGCTTTATCGCGGCTACTTAAAAAGTTAAAAAATTTTATCATTTTCATAAATTAATTAATAAAAGAACAAATATCTTCTTAATTTCTGGAAGAGGGGATGATTTCCAACCATTCCAAATTACACGCCATTTTGAGGCTAAACATGTTAACTTACTCATGATAACCTTTCTGTTTATTACTATAAAGATTAATAAGGGATGCCGAGCATAAAATATTTTTAAGAGCTTCGTTAGCAAATAATTATTATTTTTAGACGTGAGGGGGACGACCTACATTTTACAAGATAAAAGGTTCTATGCTATTCACCATTATACTAAAGTCACTTCCCTGCCCAACGGTAGGGACTGTAAACTTACAAAAGCAAACTATTTCCAGTGCTCTGCTCGGGCCCATTGAGCTTCACGGGCATTCTTAGAGATACAGGAAGATTCCTTGATCCAGGGTTGGTAAAACCACAAAGAATTATCTCATCTAAAATTACAACCCTAAATTATCCCGTATATAAATTTCTAGATTACAATAAATAACCACTACCCCCTATGATCGGCAATCTACTACTTGTTTACTGGCAAAGCACAACACATAGGGGAGAATGTTGAGAATAATTGCAACCAACCAGAAGTTGTGATTAGCTCTTGAAGGCAAAAAGGTGCGTATCTCTCTTAAGTTTGAAATTATTTTTTCCCATTTAAATAGCTAAAGGGTTTACTTTGGTGGGCTGTCGCTTTATTATTTCTTGTTAAGAGGGGAATAATTGATGCAAAAGCTCTAAAATTTTTATTAGAAGCGTAGTTAAGCCACTGATTGTAAAAATAATATTAAGTAATTTAAGCAATAATTAATAGAGATCCTTACAATATTGTCCAAAT
>JACYFI010000083.1:0-10293 GCA_020975735.1 Ophiocordyceps xuefengensis
ATTAATCTGCTCATCTTAGTATGAAGGTATAAATTCAATAGAAAGATAAAATTCTGGTGTGATATAGGTATGAGTTTTTAAAGAAAATAACCTTTGGCTCAGGTATCAACCACCCCCAATAAATCTAATGTTGTGGATAAATTTTATGATTAAAAAAGCATATCAAGATTCGTTTTAGACTTTATTGTAAGCTTGTTACTTTATGAATGAAATAACGTAGGTAACTGGAATAATTACCTGTTGATGTTTGAGGTGTGAGAAAGGTGTGGGGGGTTTGTTCATCCTTTAGTTAGTTTTTGATTTATGCTAGAAATTCAGGCCTAATCAAAGGTTCTTTAGCGGCATTTTACTAATAGAGTGAGATTGTTTTTTAACATCGGTATGCTTTGAACATTATGATCTTAGGTACTGTATTAGATTATAATGTAATATCTCAATAGCTCCGCCTTACACTAAACAAATGGTTATAACTATAATGAGGTATATGTTTATTAAATGAGCTAATGGCTAAAAAAGTTTCCAGCAGGTAGCGGTACTCTCATATTTCCTGATTACCAAGGCGATGGAAGGACCTTACGCCTAGTTTCCCGGCATAATACCCCGCTGCCAAATTGGTTAGGCGGGGTATATTTCTGTAATTTCGTTCATCTCCTTTTTAATTTGAATACAGTAGAACTGTATACTTTTATGCTTTATGATTTAGGAACGCAATAACTGACTGTGTTTAGCCTCTCTTGTAAGGATTATTTCAAAACAAGATATAAAAAAATCTTGGCTTGTTCGACTGTGAATGTCTCATTAAGGTATGATGATTATAGGTTATAGGTTATATCTTCCTTAAATAATATATGCATATTCCCATTTATAATCACGCTTTCTACAAAAGGATTTGTTAATTTCCTTGGTGCGGGGTGTCTGTAATAAACCGCTGTAGTTGATTAATCAAAGACTTGGGAAGATTATGGCTGATAATGTGATTCTTACCATTTAACTTATCACAGTCATAATTAATTTGGCCCTAGTACTTAGCTAGTAGGCTTTCCCTTTTTATGAGCAGGATTCCTATAGTAAAGATTTAATATCTAAAATCTGGTTATGGTCATATGCCTTTAGTAGTATAAACGTGTATTTTTATAGCCGTAATAGTGTGCGGATATTTTACTACCACTAATTCATTAACGTTATTATTTAACCTTTCTTTAGCTAAATCCTAAATGAACCCGGTAATATTATTATAAAAACTGCAAAATGGAAGGCCGACATATCTTAAAGTTTACCTCTAGTTATTTTCAGCTCTATATTTCCAATTAGATTTTGGTTACTGAATAAAAGATTATATTTAAATTGGTTTAGGGTCCTGGATTTCTTTTACCGGATAAATTGAAATATTATTCACCCTATGCATGTAATATTATAGACACAAGGATTCTTTGTACCCCCCTCTTTATTTAATTATTACCTCTTAAATATTCACAGATTACACTTTCACTTTAGCTATTTGTAATCCTGAATTTATACCTAGGGCTATATTCAAAAATCTTCAACTTATCTTAGTTTAGCTACTTATAATATATTTATAGTTTTTTATCACACCAACGTTTTCCTTAACTAAGAATTTTTCTATAATAAATTTATAGTATTATACAAAAGTTTTAGATAAAGGTGGAGCTTCAATACAAACTAAAGTATTAAGATAAAGGTGTATTAGAAAGGGTAGGGTTCCTGTAAATGGATATGGGAGAAGTGGTAACACAATAAGTAAAACAGTTCGTAATGTTAAGTAAAGGGAGTCGTGAGCATAGATTACGCTCTTTATATTACTTTAAGTATTTATTTTTTTTACGTTCTATATTCTACTTTCGCACCCAAACAATCGTTGATTTAGTATAATTCAAGTTATAAGTTATCTTGTGTATCCAGTTCTAATAGTTAAATCCGAATAATTTTTAAGTTCTTTTTAAGTGACGAGGAAAATGTTGGTCTATCAGGGTTCAAATCCAAAAATAAATCTGAGTCGGCTTAGAGGTTCACGAATTATAAAACAAAACCTTGTTTATGGATAACTTCAATCCATAGGTAGTTCTTTATAAAACTTTCTTCACCTACCTTTTTATTCCGGTTAAGGACCGCCCATCTGCAATAATAGTGATCAGGCGAACAAGGAGGCTTATGGATAAGGGAAAAGGAAGAGAATGTCAAATAAGACCCCTAACTTTTATTTTGTACGTCGGGGTTCATAGATCACAGCACAACACTTGTAAAAAGATGAGAAATGGAGGACTATTACCCTTCCTTTTGAAAATCCTTAGCTTGACAGGAAAAGGTAGCGAGAGCTGAACACAAAAAGAAAGATTCATCGATCCGGGAGCGCCACTTAAACTCATCCGGTTAAGGGGGGTCTGGAGGCCGAATCTGCGTCAAGCTGTAACCATTCCTTGCAGCCTTGTCCCGGGAATTCCACCACTAAGCTGGACCATCAGCACCCCCTCCCTTATGCTTCACTTACGTAGTTCCAACTCAGCCCGTATGACTGAGGAAGGCTTCTGTTTCGCGTGACAAAGATTCAAGAAATAAATGGATTCTGTTAAGCACAGATTTAGATGATGATTCTTGCGCTGAATCAAAGGAATCGGAAATGGAAGATGTAAGCACAAAAGGTAAGGAGTAAAAAAGCAGAAGAAATTGTTTACAGATACTGGTGTAATGAGCATGCGCAGAAAGACAAAGGGAAAAGGAGTAGAGCAAGAAAAACAAGTGAAATCAAATGGTACTTTATTAAGCTTAAGGAAGATAAAAGGTAAAGGAACGCAAAGAAAAAAAAGGATAGATCCAGGAATAATGAAAATGATAGAACAATAGATTTCAGAAAACTGGCCTGGAAGGGCAAAAAAAAGGTTTCTGTATAGATTATTACTTGAAAAGCCCAACAGTGTCAAAACTGCCTGGATCATTATTCGAGTAAAGACGGGGGTGATTAAAACCTATTATCGATCCGGAACCTGTTATCATTTTGTACACTAAATTATTAGAGTACTTATTGGTTGTCCTACGACGTTAGTAGGCGTGCTGCACCCAGGCTTTTATTGTTTAAATCAACAAATAATTTGCAAATTTGCAGTACATATATGTTATTCTATTAAGTATATAATTTAATGGAACATGCATAAGTAATCTTATTAGGTTTGGCGGTTCTAAGAACAGAAAAATATTACTTTTATTTACAGCTGGTAAATAACACCAGCCTAAAATTATATAAAATACCCAATATCCGTAGGCGACAAGTGTGGGGCCTCCCCTCAGGGCATGAGCACGCAATTGATGAGATATTAATGAATATGGGACGATTAGTGGTGACTTTAATGGTTTATCTTACAAATAAAAGTCATACGGTTAGGTTGTGTTTTGTATAAGGTATCTATTGGATTTATTTAGTTTTTTTAAATCAAATTAACCCAATTGATGAGATTATTAAAAATCATTCTTTCTTTAAAAAATAGTTACGCTTATATTAATCGTCTAATCGCCACATCCACCCAATTAATTATCTATTTGAAAATTTTGGGGTTCATTCTTAGGGCTTTGACTTAGGATAAAAAAATAATTCACCGGGTGGTAACTTTAGCTAGCACTTATTAACCCTAGCTATGAGCTGAAGATTCAATTCTGTTGAGCAATTTATGCGTGATGTATCGAACGAGGTGACTTTATTTGTTATTTACACAGTAATACCAAGCCTTCAGCATTCTTTTTTCTAGTGTAACTTGACATGGTAGAGGTTTCTATTACCATCACATAGAACTCCTAAACATGGCTTGAGTAAAAGGAGCTTATAATCCTTTATCCTTATGATAGGTACAGGTTCTTGGGTTATTCTTTAAGAAAGAGCCCAAAATAATATAATATTTATAATGGCAAAATAATAAAAACATTCAACAATAAAGATTTATTCTGCTCATCATAATATCCTAAATGAACAAATTAGAGAAACTTTTGAATGATCTCCAAAAAATATTTAAACCTGTATTTATTTATGTTTAAATTAGGTGATGGACTTTTGTTCCGTGAAAGTTATAAGCTAAACGAAACTAAAAAGGCACTTAGTGGTAAATTTATTGAAGTTTAAAATTACAAAAAGAAACATCGGACAGTTCTAATAGGATCTGCTTCTACAGGAGAATAATTCTAGTTTACCAAATCCTTTTAATCTATTTAAAGTGGTAGTAAAGTCCCTGAAAAAGTTTCAAGTTAATAAATACTGGTATACAATAAATTATGTAAATCATTGTTTATGAGTTATTTTCCTGAAATAGTTAATCAAGAAAATATAAGAATATAACCTTAGAAGACTATTATAAAAGATCTTTTTACTCGTTATAATCATATTAACTGAAGCTGATCAAGTATTCTTGGTTTATAAACATACAGAAGTGGAATAGAACTTAGGAAACCGAAACTAAATATAGTGAAAGACGTAAGAAAACAAATAGAGATTTAAACAGAGGTAAACCCTTTGTTTATAAAACAATAGAGTTCTATGAGCACATCAGCCTCTAAATAGAAAAGATTGTGAAATTATACAGACAGGGGGATTTTGAATGTGAAAAATGAATTCTAAATCAATATTGCTATAAACGACCTTTATATAATATAGTTATTGGGTGAGTAAAATTAGTATGTTTGAAACAGAAAGAAGCCTTTAAGTTGTTCAAACACAGAATATAAGAAAGAACGTTAAAAAAGTTCTAGTAAATGTTAAAAAGGAACGTTTAATTAGTTGATTATACAAAATCAAGTATTTTAGCTATAGGTCCTGCTGAGTATAAAGTTTTATCTAATTTATGGAAAAAAAATAAAACTCTAAACGAATGACCTGACCAGGGTCATTTGCAAGCAATCTATAATTCCTTTTTTGCATTAACTATGGAAAAAGATTAAAAATACTAATTTTTAAAGGTGTACAAGATCTCGTTCTCCGTATAGAATCCGACCAGGCTGGGTCACTAGTAGGTAGCTGTAAAACGCTGCTAATGCACAGTCGGACTTTTCTATCTATGATTTTTTAGATAAAAGTAATATTCGAAACCAGAACCGTATTAAGCTTTAATATGAAAAGTAAGTTTGTATTGTTTTACCCTTTAACGGTCAAATGAGCCTCATGAAGGCGCCCCACGGTTATACCTAACTTTAATAAGTGCTTACACCTTGAAATAGGACAACAAACGTAGTTGGAGGTCAAAACGAAAATACAGTTTTAGGTAATTTGGCCGTCCTATTTGTTTGAAAATTTTATTATCACGTATTGCCTTACAATAGGCGATTGTACACAAAAACGCTTTAAAAAAGGAAATATAAAAACATTTGGACTATAAAAAGATTATATTAAATCTTCCTTCGTTTTTTATGTTTCTTTAAGTCGTCAGATAATGGTATGGGTTTATATACAGAATACTAGGGAACACTAAAGGGATATTAACAAATGAAAATTGAACTATTTCTTTAACATTTTAGATGATATTTCCTTACTTTTAAGTAGTATTTTCATATTGTTTTTTAAAAACTAAGGGTAGTGTCAAAATAAAATAAGGTTTAAAAAGCCGCAAATGTAAAACAAGAGTTAACATAAAATAGAAGCTAAATATGACAAGAAGTATTTTTGTCCGTTATTTAGTTCATTTAATGACATATTCTTCTCACCCATGCAGAACTAGAGTAAATCAATTTAATGTAGCTATGCGATTATATTATAAAAATAATTTACAAATCATTATAGCTGGAATACCTCTAAAGATATATTTTAAAAATGTGTTAAACCTTCTTATAAGTGCATAGATTACGACATTGGTCACTTTTTCTTCAAAATTGAATAATAGGAGTATCATTCTCGGAAAGTTCATTGTTTGCTTAAAACAATAATGATGGCTGTTTTGCAATGATTAAAAAACAAAGAATGATAATAATTTATTAAAGCATTAGTAAATTGTATTATAATACTAATAAGAAAAATTGGATACTGCTCATAACTACAGTCAATTTAAGTGTTTTTTCGAACGGCTATATTACAAATGTTACAAAAATTCCTTTTTCTTTTTAATGCGTTTACATCCGCTCTGATAGGCCTAAAGTATATCAATACATAAATGCTTTAAAATATCTAACAGAATAACTCCGTATATAAGACAATTTTAAAATAACCCTAAACGGTAATACGGGGCTCCTTAAAAATAATATTATTTCCTATACGAGGCAAAAGGGGAAAATTTAACAAGAAATTTAATAATAGTACCCGCTTAAATTTAAATTTTAATTTTGTAGGAGAACTTTAATTTGGGCTACTTTACTGCAAGCGTCTGTAATATAGGAATTAAAGAACTTCAACGACAAAGCAGTGGTTTGGTCTACCAACATAAGCTTTAACCACTATAACACCCTAAATTTGAAAGTTGTGCTGCTCGAAACCAGGGTGAAGCCGTTTTTTCAGCACTAAGCGCGATTAAAAGAATTTTAAAGACTTTCTAAATATATCTGAATAGATATAAGAATAAGATTACAAATTTTATTATCCCATTATATTGTCAACTGGAGGAGGTTTCTCTGCTAAAATAACACGCAACTTTCAAAACAGATCTACGCTACTCACTTTGTATTACCTCTTGTATTAGCAGCATTAGTTCCTAATGCCTTTAATACTGTGCACGATTCGGCTGAGCTAGTATCCCCTTAGGGGTACCTGGTTACTATGATAGCAATACCTTTCGCTCCATACCTACTTATTTAAATTTAATTGTACTATTTCATCTTGTATTTTTTTTTAAGGTATTGTTTGTATTCTTTATGCAATGTGTTTAGGAAGGAAGTGATAACTATATAAATGGGCTATCCTATGGAAACACCTGCTGTATAGTGCCAGAAATGATATTTTCTTACCTTTTTTTGCTGATATTAAGATCTATACCTAGAATTAAAAATTTAATTAGGTGTTATAGCTATGTTTAGTTCTTATTCAATATTTTTAGACTACCCAAAGAGATTAGGTATAAACTGAAAAGGTTTACATTCAGACCATATAAGCAAAATAACTGGATTCTATGTAGTTGTTTATAAAACTCTTCTTGATATATAAATGCACAAATGTAGGAAGCCTAAACCATTCTGTTGAAAGCCAATTTTACAGACCTTGGACCAAGTCGTACAGTATATATTGATTCTTACCTTCTAGTTTGTCCTTGTTTCTTAAGCATTAATACAAAATAACTCTAATATGAACTTCATATCAAAATAATAAAAACCTTAATTATAACTAAGATGTAGATCTAATAGGATTAACTATGCTAGTTTTTATTTCTTTGTCCTAGTACTACTGAATAGATAATTTTAATAATAATTTCTCTAATTAAAGAAATAGTTATAGTTGTAAAGAGATTTTACACTTCTTTGATGCATCATAGTATGTACGTCAATCCCTCAGTATCTTACTTTGGATAGATGAAAGTTTTAAATACTAGAATTTCTTCTAGTAATTGCTATACAGTTGTATATATAGAAATATATTATAATCAATAGAGCTATAAATATGAGCCTTTGCGCCTATTTTTAACTTAGTTTGAGGCATTAAATGTACAAGTGTGTTATATTCGAATTTTTATTTAGTGAAGTGCAAAAATAACGAATTAGTCTTACGAAAATGTAAAAATTTGTGTAGAGTGATCCAAACATACATCGTTCCCGATTTGTAGTTGACTATTTTGCTTTAATAGTTTAAACGTCATAATCAAACAGTCCTATATAAAGTGTACTCTTCAAAGTATTTTTATAATTTTCAATACTAAACCAAGAAGAAGATACAACAAAAAAGAAGAAAATCGGCACGAAATTAAGGTCTGAAAAAGTTCTTATTGTTATGGAAAAGTGGTTTAATCACCTAGCTAAAGATATAGGAACTTTATACATAATAATTTGCTTAAATTCTTCAAGGATATTAAGGGTACAGCTTTTCATATCCTAAAAAAATTACGAACCTTAGTGGGACCCAGGGGGTGATCAATTCATATCTCATTACCAGTTGTATAATAAGTATTGTAATCCGCGTCCCGCCCATTTGTTGAATTTTTGTTTATGATTATGCCTAGCCTTAATCATGGTGGATTCTTGGTAATTTCCTTGCTCTTTAAATGGTAGGGGGGGTCCGAATATGGCAAAAACCAAACTAGTGCTTTGTGGAATAAAAAGCATAATAATTATATTAGGTGGGAAAAGGTCCCCTTATCGGAGGTATATTTTACTGTGAAGAAACAAGCAGTGAAAAATAAAGATAACAAGCAGAAAGCCTTTATATCCCTGACTCATGAACCGACGGTTAATGCGATAGGAACAAACGAAAAGTAATAAAAAAAATATTCGGCTTCTCCTTTTTCGCGACTTTATCTGGAATGCATTTACTTGAATAAAATTGTCCCTTTTAATTCCTTGCAGAGATTTGAACGCATACATGGTAATATAGATTGTGGATTATCACGTTAAATTTGAATAGTTATAACCCTACTTAACGTAAAATATTTTAGCTCACCCATAATAAACCTCACTTTTAGTAGATTGTGTTTTTCATCTTTTTTTTTATTGCCTTGGCAAGGGCTTAACTAGAAAAATATGACAATGCCCTCTATTGAAATAATTAAAGTATTGCATGAACTTACCGGCATTTACCATAAAGCAGTTTACATAAAGTTCGGTTATTTTGGAGGAATGGGTATAATAAAAAAAACATCACAAAATTTCGATGTTCTTATCCATGTGATATATTTGGATGTGAATAAGTCGTTAAAGAAAAAAAGGCTAAATATCTTACCTGTAACAACAAGAATTCTTAGGTCAAATAACCGCTAATTAACAAAATTTTTATCAGTCCTAAAAGAAAGTTTTTATTTTACGCCAATCTGGATACCTAAAATCTATGCATAATTTAGAGATTAGAAACTACCTAAAGTGATGTTAATGCTTATAATAAATATAAGCTAAAGACGGTTTTGAAGTAATTATAGTTGAAGTATATTGGGGTGGAAAATTAACCAACTAGAAGAAAAAAATGCTAAAGGTACAAGAGGTTTTACTCTATTGTATGTATTGAAAGATAACCATTCTCTATGTAAATTGGATAAAACTATAGTAGATGATAATCTTTTATAGGAATATAGAATATTGATATTATATGGGGATGGAAAGAAATATTGTAAAAAAAAAGGCTTTGTCTCGTAGCTTTGCGCTGCTATGCAGCCAAAAAAAATAGGAACAAAAATAGATTGAGGCTAAAATAGCCAATGATTGTAAAAGGAACTTGTTTCCAACTTGGAGGCCCTTATAATTATTTATAGCTTTGGTATTCCAAAGGTTGCCTTATTTCTAGGTAGTTTAAAGGAATGCCGTTAAGAAAGGGTTACATTTTTTTTAATTACAGTGCGCTATAATGCTAAGGGGACTCTCTCGTCTTGCGGAAGCTATAGCTATAAAAAAAAATAGGCGTAGTGAAAAGTTATATAGAGCTTTTATTTTCATTAAAAAAGACCTAAGAAATTTAGTTATAAGTTATGAACTAATATAGTTATGAGAGACAATATGCAGGAAACAAAGTAAATGTTGCCTACAAGGGATCCTCAGAGGACTACCACGCGTAGCCCCGCCCTTATACGGGGGTGAAGAGCATAAGCCCGCTTTAGTAGGGTGATACAGTGTATTACCTTTCAGGCCAAAGATCCCTTAGAGTAAATAACCAAAGTTTTTGATTATTACCCGTTCCTAGTTGTAGCCCTATTTAATTTTCCTACCGCCTAGTTATAGAACCTTGGAGCGGGACAAGGGTTAGAACCCTTTATTCCTCCTCTGTCAGAGATGTAACAAAAGTCATCGCGGACCCTAGTGTAGACGCTTTGCTAATTTGCTTTCATCTTTCAGTGTAGTAGTTTTTATTAGGAGGAATAACTCCAATAACTCTATAGCTAAGTATTGAGAACTACCGGGTAATAAGACTTAATAAATTAGCTTTGATTTGGATGAGCGTAGTCATTACAGCTATTTTGTAATTGTTATTATCATTACTGTTTTGCGGTACATATACTGCCAGCTCTTGAATTTGGCCACATTCTGGAAGAATCATATGTATTTATTAAATCTTCTCAGAGGAGGTTTTAATAAAATCTTTGAAATTATGTACTTAAAAATCTCAGAAGACTCTACCGACCAAAATATTATAAATGTTAATAAGTCCTTTTATATTTTATCATATAGAGAAGTAGATTTATATTT
>JACYFI010000084.1:0-10872 GCA_020975735.1 Ophiocordyceps xuefengensis
CGGGACGGTTTTATGTCATAATTCACATCAAGAATCAGAATTCACCTTCCCTTCCCTTTTGACTCCTTTAATTCCCTACCGGCGCATGATTGTTCGACATTGGATCGAGGCGCAAAAGCCTCTTTTAATCTAAATTCCCTGGAGGCTTCAGATTTTACTACTATTAATTTTTGGATTTCCTAGCTTCATCCTTTCCCGGATTCGAGGTGTGTGGTACCAGTAGGTTACAGGATCTCCAAGTCGAGAATTGATTTCCCTGATAAAGGTTGTCTGAAGGAATGGGTGATGCACCTCCTAGATCCTTTTGGATTAATTCAACCTCCCTTCAAAGTTTGACCTCACCCGTTTTTGTTCATATTATTTATTTACTTGGATATGAAAAAACCAGATAAATGGGTATCCGTGTTGCTGGGTAATTCCTTACCTACTAGTGATAACCTCCGGACCGTCAGAGTCGCAAAGCCGACTATACATTAATGACCTGCTGAATTTTCTCCGGTACTGTAATCACGAACTAACTACCAACTATCTGACGGAATAACGTACAATCAGATACACTTGGCATTCTCCATTGATAGGTATGTTTTCAGGGTCGAGATCATCTAGGCAATATGTTCTTCTTCTGGCTAGTATAGAATGGGATCCATTAGGGGTGTTTCTCCCTTTCACGCATAGCTGTTAGAATGCGGTTCCATTACTTTCTCCCCTTTGTGGCGCGGCGTTCCTCAGGATTCTGTACCAGATTGGAAATCATACCACCTGGCCTTCTAAGACATCAAATATGTTTTGCAGTAAGTACTAAAATATCCTTATTATATCTGTTTATTATCATTCCAATTCATTAAGTAATCTTTTTTTTTGGCAATGTTTAATTAATATTGTTATTTATGTAGGACCCCTCAGTAATCACCATTCCGAGACGATACAGAAACCAGTCAACAGATCAAAAACAAAAAGATGTGCAGGTATGAATACTAGATTCATAAACCTAAATGATGGTGACCTGTTAAATGATAGACAATATTTCTATATAAGCTACAGCTATAAGAGTGTTGCTACCTATGATAAACAGGGAACCCATTGGAAACCTGTTCCAAAAGAAAGAAACAAAGTACCAAATTAACACCACTCAATTTAATAGTTAACTGATTTGAAACCCATATATTCTAATTTGCTTGAACCAGAAAGTGCTTACAGGTTTACTGTTTAAAACAATTTCAAAATTCTCATTAATCGCTTCATGACATTTCTTATAGTGCAAACCATTTTGTCCTATTTTACCAAATCAAGTTTTTTTAAATATATAAATTAAAGGACACTTAATTAAAGTGCAAGTTGCGTACGACCCAAAACACACCTTTTTTATTATTATTGAAGTCGTCTGAAACCATTTTATTCTAAATCATACCGTAACTAAAAATAAGATTAGGCAACAACTTATAAATCTTTAAATTATTAAAAGAGCTTGTCTTGGTGGAAACAAACCAAGAATTAATATTAATTTGGGTTAATAAATTAAATAAAAATTTTTATTAAGGAGTTCACATGCAAATCTAACTAAGTTAAAATAAGTAAAATAAATAAAATATCCTTAATTAGTTTCATATCTTTTAAAATAAAAGACCTTCATTTTTTAAACCTATTTTTTGTTTAATATTTATAGAAATAGTACTAAATGCATAATTAAATTTTTTTCTAACTTCTATTACAATACCTGACTTTTAGAAAAATTTTCTTTCTAATACCTTCCGGTTGTTTAATGATTGCTTTACAAACTATAATCTCTGATACGTTTCAAATAAAATCTAAATAATCTCTAAAATTGATACTTTGAAAGGATTATTTTTCTAAAGAAAGGAATTATGTCTAATTTCCTATCTTAAAATATCATTATGAATTTATATACACGACTAATTTACCTTCATCTGTCTATTTAAAGCTTTTTCTATCCTTCCATCACCCTAATAAAGCCCATAAAATTTTGTTATAAAACTTCATGTCTCGATGCTGAGGTAATTAGTGAGGAAAAAACTAAATTAACATTATAACACCAGTTGTATAGTTTTAATTAATTAATGATCACTTACCATAAAAGATAACCCCCTCATTTACAAATCCCCAGCAAATAGGTTTAGATCTTTACTATCATTGTGTATCAATGAAAGCAACATGGTACACATTTAAATTAGACAATGAATTTTTAAGTTAAGGGCAAGCATTCCCGTTCATTAGAATCCCTTTTATATTTTTATAAACGCTAATACGCATAACTTCAATATCAAAGCAGAGCTTTACCTTTATAAATAAACTGATAGCTTTTTAAATAAGATGGATAAACTGCCATCTTTTTGAATCAAGATAAATGTGTTTTTTATCAAAAAAATGAGTATAACTTTTTAAGCCAGTTCCTTTGCGCGAGGGGACCCGTAAGCTTTGCCCTTTTCTTTTTCACTTACATACTCCATTTAATTGTAACCTAATTCCAAAAAAAAGTATGAATTTTTCTTAGGTAAAATAGGGATTAGTTCCTGACTAATTGTAACTCTATTTTAAATTTAGGGGGTTACCTTTATAGCCTAAAGGTGTCGTGAGTACTCCTTTGCAGACCCTTTTACAGACTAAAACCACCTTCACCAGTTCTGAAAAACCTGTTTTACTCAATAAAGAGGTAAGATTGATCTTTTGATTTGTACTATAAATTCAATCTTACACAGTTTTTAGCCCCGGCAGGCTTAAATTTGTAAGGTGCTTTAAGGGATTTTCAGGTTACAAGCCAGGTTTAATGAATATTCACATACTTTAAAAATTGTTATATACTACGTAAAAGTAATATAAACAAATATCTTCTATAAACTTAAAACAAAAAAGTTTAAAATCATTTGAAAGAAGTGAATACTAAGGCCTATAGTACTGGATCAAAAAAATGTTACACATTAATGTCCTTTCGTTCCCCTTAATTAGAAGACTCTGGGGCGGAACAGGTAAATTTGCTCCACTAGATAATATATTACTGTATTTAATCAAAGGTAATGTCGAAAGGTTAATGGTTCTAAACCCATAAGAGGTCATTGAGCTCCTTAAGAATTTCTCCCTGTTGGGTGTTAAAGCACCTCACCTTATTAGGTTTTAATTTTTGAATCTTTTATATTAATACATATTAATTTCTATTTCATCTAACCTTTCATTTTTTTTTTTATTTCATCTAACCTTTCTTCTTAGTTAAATGGGTTTTTTTTCCATAAGTAAAGCCGCTTATTTAAAATCTTGGTAATTCTTAATTTATAAACCTATGAAATTTAAATTTTTCAAATATAGGGTATAGTTTATTACGTAACATGTGTAAATTTTCAACTTTATAACTCCCCCACAACACAACTTCTTAATTTAACGAATCTATCATTACCCAAACTTAATGTAGATATTAACTTTTCCCTAAAAGTTCTTATTCTAACTGGTGTTGAGTTAAAACATAAATACTTAATTCATCCTGTTTCTCCTAAATTTTTGATCCGGGTATTTTTTATTTAATGCTATAAAAAACACACCCTTCGGCGTGTCACTGTGTCAAACCAGCTTAATGGTTTACAATCAACTAAACTAACTTTTTGGGTGGAGCACATAACTGGGTTTAAAAACTTGCTTTCAGGGAAACTAACCTAACCCGCATCAGGGTGATTGTTCCACTATTTAATGTGGCTTTGAAAACATATGCATATAACTTATTAATTTAAAAACCACTTCTTAAATGTACGATGTTGACCTTTTCATCATTTAAACTTCTTTTAAAAAGTAAATTAAGTGATTTGCTAGATGTTTATAACAGGATAGTTGGTCAAAATGTTATTCATTTAAAATTTAATCCCTCTTGACCCCAGATACCTAAGATTGAACAGATTCCGCCCTAATTTGTTTATTTACCACCATCCCAAAAAAACAATTGAATTTTGTATCTAATAAGGCCCTTATTATCCCTTTATTGAAAAGACTACTCTCTGGAAATTAAGCTATAACTCCTAATAAACCTTCCTTAGTATTTAGGAATCTGAGTAAACAACCTTTAAAAAAGCGATCCTTCTACAACCAAGCAAACCCGAGTACATAATCACAAGGAATCTGTTAAATTTCTGCAAAGTCCTTGATTTAAATAAATGTAGTTTTATACTAGATATATGAAGGTGCGTATTTTTTGAGTAATTCTTTAAACATAGAATTATTTTTGACTTCTACCTTTTTTGTACGAAGCCTCAGTAAAATAGTGTTAAATATCGTTAATAGAATTTAAAAAAACAAGTTTCCCCGGCATTAGGCACACCTACAATATCTAGATAACATTGAGAACCGTCTGATCGTGGGCTCTTTTACCAGTTATAATGACCTATACGATTAGATCCGCGATAAGCCCATTACTTTGGATAAGTCCAAGAATCTTTAATCTGCATACTTACTATACTCCAATCATTAATGATAACCCCACTACAAATCTTTCGCATCAATAGCTTGTTAGTTAAAAGCTTTAGGGTTTCCAGCGGAGTATGGTTACCCTATCCAGCAGTCTTTTTTAATGGGAAAAGCTCAAACACATAGCCAAGGAAGAATAAAGCTTCAGAAACTATAATAAATAAGATCACCACCCTAAATATTTAATCCTTTTTTGTCAGGCGTAGAGTGTGGTTATCCTAAAATTCAGTCACTCACAATAGGATAAAAACCACAGAATACTAGAAATCACTAGTGGAATTTATAGTACGAGACGGTACCAATCTTAACCAAAAAAATACTTCTGCTGGTCAAGCAGCAGCAAGCTTCTGATTTTAATTGGGTGTGAAAAAGAAATACAAAAATTAGATATATATTTTTTTTAATTAACTATAATAATTTGAAGTGGTCTCAATGATACTCTGTTTAGACCATTATGAAGATTTATTTGATAGAAGTACGTACAAGTTATCGTCTTCATGAGTTAAAAGTTTACCTAAAATATGTTTTTAATCCTTTATATAAACATATAAAATAATTTAAGATGTCTTATTAGGTCATAAAAGGGCGAAAATGTCGATTTAAAATATGTAGATTATAATGTAGTGATTTCTGTCGATGGAGGCATTAGAAATAACAAACTTTTGTGGCTGGCTCTTTGAAAATAGGATAAATTTCAACCTTATAAATTAAATTAAAGCTGAAAAATTGCTTGGTAGATTTGGGTATGAAATTCACCTTCCTTCTTTATTATTCTATTTAATTTGTGAGGTCTGTTGGTTGGTGAGAGAAAACCATCATGCACTCTTAGCCTAACGCAAGCTAGGAATAATTTTTGAATAGAAAATCACATCTGTATTCTTCCTTCGAGAAATCCATCTCTTGCGCAAGAATTTGACTAGAAAAAACATGTCTCGTTCGAGTGACAAGAAATCCCCTATACGTGCATTATAGTCTAAACCTATTTCAATCTAATGGAGGGTAAGAGCTTTTAATAAAAAAGGCTTTAGCCTTCCGCCATTTGTATAGGATTATCTAAACCCTTTATGTAATGGTGTACTTCGAGGGGGGTCAAAAATTTTACCTTTGATAAGATTAATAAGATTTATACTCCTCTGCTATTAAATTAGTATATCATACAGAACCACTCTTTATCTTCATATATAATACCCTGAATTTACAGAACTTGTTGGTAAATTATTTTCATCACCTGGGTATATCCAGCTTAGGGGCTAGCCTTCGACCTTAGGTCACCATTAAACCAAGTCTTTAGGTGATCACTTTAGGTTAATTGATCCAATCCAACCTTATAAGGCCGGGACAAGATAATAACCCTAACTGTTTTCCGGCCAAAAGTTTTATATTTCTTAGTGTAATATTAAAGTATCTCTCATTTTAAGAGATACTTTGTTTAGAAGATTAAATGAATGATAAGCTTGCCATCACAAGGATTTTTCATTGATGGTTACCTAAAGAGTTACGGGGAAGTATAACATATTTATATTTATTTGGTGGACTTATATTTTTATTGTATAAATTGTTTGAATTAAGCATGTAATCTCTTTAAACCCATAGTCTCCTGAGACTCCCTGAAAATAATTTATCCGTCCTTCAGTATCCCTGTTGATCGCCCCTTAAAGGGTTGTTCCAGCAATTTGGTTAAAATTTAAACAAAAGCACGAAATAACTTAGTCCTTCTGAAGATATATCTCAAATCAATAAATGTCCATAAATGAAACTTACTGTAAACTAAAAGCTTAGTAGAAATACATAACTATTGTTAAAAAAGATGCGATTTAGAATGCAGCCATTTTTGTTTTAAAGCATATTAAAGAATATGCTAGTATAGAATGGCCAAAGGGTAGAAAGGGTTGAAACTAAATGAAAAGAGATTCCTTGAAAATTATCCGGGACCAAAAATAATGCCTATATAAATAAATAAAAATACAAAGTTTTTTGTGTCAATGAATCCTCTCTTGTTTATAAAAACCTCTTCAGTTGAAATGAATCATCTTAAACGTTAATTACATGTAATGGGGCTTCCGTTTAGCTACAGAAATGGATGGTTTTGCCCTCCAAAACTTCATATTAAACTTAAAAATTTTTACCTGTACCGCTGCAATAGGAAAAAGATTACAGTAAGCAAGTGCGTTTGTGCTTTTATTGTTTTTATTTTGCTATGCGCTTGAAGGTTAGCTAATATAAAATTATTTTTTCATTTTTAAATATGCAAGTACGTCTTTCTTGTCAAGCACACCAACCATAAAGGGATATGTTCACGCTGGTCCATCCACAAATAGAATTTTGATAAGCGGAGGCAAGGGGCTTAATATTGGCTAAGGCCTCCTACTTTTGTTTATTTTAAGTATAATAATAGGGGTGCTTTCACCAGGATTAGCTAAATATAGCTGATAAGAAAACCAGCCTTATGCTTCCCAATAAACAAACAAATAGAATAACTTGCGCCTATTTGCACATCCATGGCGGAAGCTCCCGTAACTTCATTAAGTATATAAGGGTTACAAAAAAGTACAAAAGTAGTGGGTATAAGATCTGTAGGGAGACTTTTTTATTATTTAGACAGCCATTGGCTTTGCTTTTAGGCTTGCAAGCACAAGAAATATTACCAGCGAAACAAAATAAAACTAACAGCCTTGTTACTTATTGTTTTACCCCCCTGAGTTCTTAAAGTATCAAATCTTGTGCCTTTTTGGGCTTGTTTTTTGGTTGTAACAATACCATACATTAGAATGCACTTCCATTAACCGATGCTGATTGATATTTATCTTTGTTGTTTTTTTTTCGAGGCTATGTATCCCCTAGCCTGGTGCTCCTCAAAAGGCACTATAGGAAAAATACACTTTAAACTAAGAACTTTAGGCCAATCAAAAAGCTTGCCTTAAAAATCTGAACTTTTATAATTATAAACTATCATTCTTAGACTTTGAAGCGGAAAAAAGGGCGTTTGATAGAAGACCTGAAATTTTAAAGATACCATTAGCAATGGGTGTACCCTTACCCTATAGAACTTTACCTTTGTAAAATTAGTCTTTACCTCCGAGCGCAAACGCAAGCCAGTTACACCTCTATTATTATTAAGTTTATTGAAGCTGCTTAGTATTGACCAAAGGTTTTGGGATATGCCCGGGTCAACGCAAAAAAATATTTATATCTGAGCCGTGCTTATCCTTCTAAGGCTCTGTTGTTATTAACTTAACTATTACAAAATGCAAAACTATTCAAAACTATCATTCGTATTTATTGGGTTGTGTTTGATCTTCTTTGTTCCCTTATTGACTCCCCCCAAACAGGACCCAGCTTGCAGATCTTTGGAATTTAAAGTCGAATCCATTAATCCTTATTTCACGCTGTCCTCAAAAGGCTAATAGACAAAATACGCAGCCTGTGCCGCCAGCTATCCTAAGGGCTATTTTTAAATACTATATCAAAAATGAGCTCTGTCGCATCGCCAGGCCTTGGGAGTTGTCTGAGAATTGTTTTGGACGTTGCCCTAAATAAAGCTATAGATTTAGTTACTTAAAACAAAAGAATACAAATAGGGAGTTACATAAAGAACCTTAGAAAACTTTATTGGAACTTTTTAAAGAATTATCGACAAACTAATCCTCTCATTTACATTATTATTATTCGCATTTTAGATCGGAGGGTCGAACCGATTATCATTATCGTTAGTCAAAGGTTTACTCCTTTACCAGGTTTTAATTACAATTTTCTAGGTAATCATATTGCAACAAGTGCGTGGAGACAAAGAGATTTGACCTTTAAAGAGTCGATCGTTCGAAGTTTAACAGCTCAACCCTTCTTACCAGATGAAAGGACCCTCCTTTAAAACGAGAGAAAATATTCAAATTCATACTTTAATGTTTTACATTATGTCCCGGACAAACTTCCCTACAACCGAACGGCGTTCATTTCGACCTTAACCACTAATTTAGAACCGACGCATACGAAAGATTCCCATAATAGACAGCTCTGCGTGCCTTTCATAATACCATATCTAACACAAAACCCTACAATGTTTTTTTTTACCTAAGTACTTAAGAAAGAGAACCTCTATGCGTAACCGCTCTTTCACCATGTTCGACCGAGTGGTTTACGTTACCCAACCGATGGTTCATTCCACCCGTGAACATGGGTGATTCACGATTTCTTTAGCGATTACTTATTAGTAGTCGAAATTTTAGACACGCAATCCTGTAAAATTTTATCCTATTTTTTGGATTGCTTAAATTTCACATCTGCAATCCTCTTGTTGACCCCATGATTTCCAAATTTTAACATGATATATTATTAATTTATTTAATCTTCAGACTACCGTAATAATAGTCTTTTAGAATTTCTTCCAGCTGTATTTCATGTAAAAGTTCTTCAACCCCTGGAAGGGAGATAAATGACCTTTATTTTTAACTATTTTACCAGCTGCTTTAAATCAATCTTAAAGTTAAGTCTTGTAATTTTTACAACCTACTTACCTTTTATAGATTTAGTTAGAAAAATGGTATAATTATATTCTTATATATTTAGAGAATTTTTACACAAAATACACAATTTATTTAGTCCATCGCCTTTCACTAATAACCACCAACCCGACAATAGCTAATAAACCTCATAAGGCTCATCCTATTAATTTTGAGTTAATTGGCAGATTTATTAATTTAACCAAATCTAGATTTGGACCCGCAGGAGTTTTGCCTGAATTTTAACCATAAAATCAAACCTCACGCGATTTAACCCAGCAATCATTGTGAGTTTGGGTATGACGTATAGTCTGACTCTAAGGGCTGATAGCTTAATTCTATATTCGGGATGCTCTCGATTCAATGCATCCAGATAAACTTTTTCATGAAGCTCGATTTTAATTGATATGAATTTCTGAATGAAATCTTCTATTGTTAACATTTTCTTTATTTTACTTGACTAAAAACCAACGGTATTTTCCATAAATAAAAGGGTAGGTCCGGAATAATTTTTACAATTAAAGGATATGTTGTGATCGAAATGTGGTCGAATAAACTAAAGTCCAGATTATATGATCTATAAGATGTTAATAACATAATTGAAGACATTCTTCACCAAGCTTTTACTATGTACCCATTTCCCTTAAAAAATACTGTTTGAATACCCATTTAAAGTATCTAAAATCCTATCTTGTGGAAACTAATCTCTATCTAGCTTTCACAATTTTGAACTATTACTGAGTTTTTTTTCTAAATAAAGTGGAAAAGATCCCTCTTGCTCAAAAAAACCTTGTTATAAACAGGGGCCGTTTTTAGCCTAAGTAATTTTCAAACTAGTCTTACGGCAGAGGTTGAATAATAACGTGCTGACTTTAAAATTTAACTAAGGGATATATTTTTAGATAACGCTTTTAATTTTGTATAATTTCTTTTTGGAAAAACAACTGAGTCCACCCACCCTTAAATACTAGAATTATTAGGTATAACCTACCGTCTACTCGTTGCTCTTTTTTTTCCAATTTAGCAAGTTTTTGTTGTAGGGGGCTTGCGGGACATTTAACCTGTATTTGACCTTGATCCGGCGGATAACCCTATTTCTCTTCGATCATCTCCCTGCCTTATAACCATTACCTTGGCAGTAATTCACTTCAGCCCCCTTCGAATACTTTCGTATATGGGTTTGGGTAACCAGAAGCCTTTAAAGTTTCCCCCCCGGAATTTTAAGTTTGAGTAGCCCGGTACTTAGCAGACCTAGCCTCATGAAGCGGGAATATGTGCGCACGTATACAAAGTCCAACAATATAAAGGGGCCATTGTGACTAGACTTTGTTCCCTTTTTCGATCCATATATCCTGGATCTAAATGCCTTATACGTAAGTAAGCGAACGCTTTACTCTATAAAATATTTTTTTATGTTATTAGGCACCGCATACAAAAATAAAGCCAGGGATTTCGTTACATTAATGAAAACACATAGTGATTACAACATTAACAGGGAAAAACAGCCGTGGAAACTCCTGTAATATTATTAAATAACAAATATGGGTAATTTTTTTCGCATGATTTCGAAATTAAACAACATACATTTCACTACTGTTGTCAGAAACGGGGTCTAGGATTTCATTTCTCCTTGCGTTGCCATCATTACACTTGAGGTGGGAATCTTACACTTTCATTTTAATAGACTCAAGAATAAGTTTAATATTAATTTGTTTACTGACGAACTAATTATTAGATTGGTTATCTAAGGCTATGGCCGATCATCCATTTAGTGACAAATACTACTGTGAGTTATCTAATACCTGTTTGTTCTCTGTTGCTCTACGTCGCTCATACGTTCTAGTCTTTTTACTAAAGGGGTGGTCCTTCGCTTTACCGAGTCCCTTTTAGAGTATAAAGATTCCATCTCTCACTCCAT
>JACYFI010000085.1:0-16287 GCA_020975735.1 Ophiocordyceps xuefengensis
TTAGTACAAATGTTAGCAAACACTGCTTGCAACACGTCAACATGAATTTATCGTTTAAAGAACGTCGTTATTTAAGTGATAACTAAAAGTGACTGCTTACCCGGGTTGGGTTGGCTGAAATGCTTGCTCCAATGTGCAGCTTCCGAAATACTCTTTATGAAGCATGAGCGTGCTACTGTAGCAGATCATACACACACATTGCATAAACAATAAAGTTAAATAGAAAGTATTGGGATTCCTTATCGTCATCACCCGAGAGTTTATATTTAATAACCAGGTTTCGGGTATATTAGTAGCAACAAATCAGCCGAGCCCTAAGTGTAAACTATATTATGTTACATAGGTATTGTCTTTGCGCCGCTTTATGATGTCTATACGGTAATATTTAAGGATTTATCGTTTGAAGTCTCCAACCATGGTATACTGTAGGACTGGACGTTGGAGTAAAACTACAGTAGTTACGGTAAAAAACTCTTGCTTAATGCTGGGAAACTTCTGGTGATAATAATCCACTCGTGTTTCGTTTGGGAACGATCTATTTATTTCAGGATACATCAGCAAGTAACTTTTGCTATTCGTAAAAATTGGCTAGGGCAATAACTTAAAAATAACTAAATGATCAAAAATATACTAATTTACCTTGAATTCCTTGATCATTTTCTCCTAAGATATAAACCATCTTTTACGAACAGGGAATTGGGGTATTTCCCTAGCAGGTTTAAAAAGGTTAAAGGTATGATTTTGGTGTAAATGAATTTCCAGATGTTGTCTTCCAACAATCTCAAAATACAATTAGCCACCATTATTGTTCAGAAAACAAATAGGGTATGGTCGTATAGATTAATTGAAAAAAAAAAGAGGTAAAATATATTTGTAAGAATAAAACAACCAGGTTTGTTATTATATTTCTTTAAATAAATGGTAAATTTTTTGTAACTGATAGCTAAGTCAATCAACCTGATTCGGCTTAATTTACATAAACATTTAAATTTAGAATTTTTACCAACCTTTTAAAAAGACTTATTGAGAAATTTTTGAATAGCCTTGGTTTAGTCCAACTCTGGTTGAGTTCTATATATTTGTTCAAAAGACCCAAGAGATAAACAAGGCATGGTCAGATTAGGTTATTCTATAAAAACAAAAAGGGATAAATTACCCTATCGAACTTAACCATTTCCATTAAGAACGGGTGAATACTCAAGTTAGCTCAGGGAATGGTCTTACTAAAAGCTCCGAAGTTTTTATCAACAACCAGCTCTTTAAAAAGTTACTTCGTAAGTATTCATGGTTCGTGGTTTGAAAATATGTAAACTTATTAATTAAAGTTTAGAAAAGTATAATTAGGGAAATGAATTACGAGAAAGGTAAGCCATTTTACAATAAGTAAGGATAAAAAAATGAATTAAAAGTATGCCAAACTACAAGGATCTTCAAGAGACAAGACCGCAAGAAAACATAATACTATATAGAAAAAATAAGAAAACTTTCTTGATCTCCAGCCTGCCTGTTCCCTGGATTTATACTCTTATATTTTAGCGGCAGTAAAACTACCACAAACTGTCGCACCAAAAAAAAGAGCAAGCCAAGCGTAGTAACTCCCACTCCGATTTCTTACTGTGCACAGCAAAAAAGTATGGCAGTGCTCCCTTCCTTAAGTTTTTCATTTTCCATTAATCAGAGGGTGAAAGGTTATCTGAAGCGACGGGACATAAGCCGACTTTAGCTAAGTAGGGGGATTTCCTTTATTTTTTTTATAGTGGGCCAAGATAGGTAAGCGGGCGCCTAAAAAACAAGAAAAATATTACAAAGGCACCTATGGCAAGAACACAATAAGGCCTAAAAAACATTAAATAAAAACACAGAAAAAATAATAGCAAGCAAAAGCATTAAATCTACCTTCCCTTAACCTTATATAGGGTAATTTGCGATACCCTGCATTTTTTCCACCCTAGCTCACTCCTGAAGGTAATGCATTATACATATTTTAGGTCTAGGTTCAGGATCACGCCTAAGAAGGAGGACTGTTTTCACCTTTAGTGGTACAGAAAAGATAAGAGGAAATGTAGGGCAGTTAACCCATCAGAAATAAAAAGCCATTATTACGATAAAGACACAATGTTTTTCAAAACAAATATGTAAAATTTAGGCTTATTTTTGGTCTTGTGTTCTGAATACAAAAGCTACCCGGGAATGTTAGGTAGGCTATCTCATTTTATTTAACTTATGATACTGTCCTTTGGGGCCAGAGAGGCTTATTTTTTACAGATTTGTCAACCATTAATTATTGCCCGTTCCTCCCAGGGATAAAAAATTTTTTCTTTTGTTAGGCATACGGGCCGTGGGTTATTTAAAATCACACCTTCAATGTTATTTACTTGAGGTCTTCGCGGTCATTTATGGTTTACATCGGAGGGTTAATAAATCACATAGCGCTGCTTCCCTTTAAAAGATTACTATATGCTGGAAAATTCTTAACAATGCATTCACTAATCATATCTTACGTAAAACAGGTCGAAACAATATTGTAATTTGAACAAAATCAGCAAGGACAACCACAGATGAATGTCTTAGCAAGATCCTTAGAGACTACAGTAATCGCATAAAGAAGATAATTTAACTTTAACAAGAATATAGTCCTGTAAAATAAAAATTATAAAATTAATTAACAGTTAGCAGGAAAATTAAAGTACCAAGTCTAACTCTGTACAGGACAAAAAAATAGAGAGCTTGGCCTAAATCAAGTTTTAAACCCTATAAAAATATTTATAAGTAATTTTGTGAAAAGATATAGAGCTTTAAATTAATAAGCGAAGAAAAGGATAAAATCAGGTGTATATTGTTTAAATTAATAAATAAAATTAGAACACGTATTACATAGGAAGTCTCTATACATTTAGGCTAGATAGATTGACAAAACTATTTATACTTCCTTTTAAAAATAAGTAGGACAAAACTCAATAGTGCCTTATAATAAAAGTCGTAGTTAAATCGATAAAGCATAATTTCTCATTTAGAATATTGCATATGTCAGATATTAAAACTTAACTTATAGAGAAGATTTCTATTATAACAAATGTAGTTCCTTACTTTATAATGTACCTGAAACAAAGGTTATTCCTCGACGGGTAGTACATACGAGAAGAAACTTAAAAATACTGTATCTCTTTTAGCTAAAAAAAAGTACACTCTATACAAACTAAGTGTCTAATACTTAGACGTTTAATTAGGTGCAGAATAATCCTTTTTATCTTCGCTTAAAAGCGTATCTTTAGGAGAGTAAGAGAGGATGATAAAAGGCTAGGTCTTGCCTTATCAGATAATGTTATATAATTCTATAGAGCGTTATTTACTCAATATTTTTCCATTTTTATCTAACCTTAAACCAAATTATTATGAAATCTAATCACACTACATTAGTAGATGTGATTAAAAGAAGAATAAATTATTTTAGTTAGAGGTGAATGGTTTTGAGCTCATTATCCCGAAATACTATTTGAAGATCTACCCTAATATATAAGTATGAAATTGCTAATAAAATTGTAAAAAATAATTGATAGGTTAACATCTAACAAAAAATTAGCCTTTTAAAAAAAGCGATATTCGCTTTACCATGCCGGATAATACTGTTATAAGTATATCGGATGGAGTAACACAGCCAGCTAAATCTTAAATATTAGTCAACAGAAACTTATAAAGCAAAGAGTGCATTTAAATTAAAACGGAAAATTATACAAAAAATATTTCTTATTTAGTTATGAAGTTAAAATTTTTAATTTATATTTCTCGTAAAGTGGAGGTTGTGTTGCTAATGCTTCACTAGATATAGCATGTCCACGATACCAGTTTGAATTTATGGGACCTAAAGTAAAGACCAAAATATTTGTTATGATCAAGACAGATTAAGCAAATCTAGTCTTTAGTTGTAATGAATGCGTTAAATGATTTATGGGGATAACAATAACTTTATAACCAATTATAGTTAAAAAATGTTTTATGACTAAGGCTAATGGACGGCGGACTGATAGTATTCAGGTAAAACCTTTTTTACGGTAAATGAGTCCCTTAACAATACAGACTAGTTAATGTAAAATTATCTACTAAAAATCTAATAATTAATATTCTGGGTTGAGATTTAAAGAGTATGGGGGAAACTTGTTAGAGATTACTGAAAAGAGGTGATGTTATTGTGAGTTGTGTTAAATAAAAGGAAGAAAATTATTAAATAAAAAATAATGATTATTTATTCACTCCTTTAACTTCAAAAAAAACTCTGTCAACATTGCAGTAATTATAAAACAAGGTTTAACACAACTTCATAGAAAATACTTATCCACAAAGAGTACTAAATTGTAAAGACAAATGCTATTATAAAATCTAATTTTAAGGCCACATACTTACTTTAAAGCTTGATTATTCTGTTTTATTAGAACGGAGGGGTTTGTTTCCTATTGTAGATCAAGAAGCATAATTTTTTCTCAAATAGGACAAAAAATGTCTAGTTTATTAATAGATTATATAAACAAATTGTGAAGTATCAAATTAAAAGTTCGTAAAACCTTAATGAATAACTTCTATGTTTATAAGAAAGGTATAAAGGAAGAGGCATTAGCCTAAAATACTAGCTGGCACATGGTACTAACTATCCTTGTTAGGGAGGAAACGCCGATGTCTTAAAGAACCAATTACATAAAATTACTTTTTAGTAGTGTCGTGTGATCTGGTCACCTGAGAAAATTCCCATACGTTTTTTTCGGTAATAATTTATTATATTAAATTTTGCTAAGGGGTGAAAGCTTTATGTCTTTCCGTAATGCGGAAAAGGATAAGGTAGGGATAAAATGTACCCCTACCCTCATTAGGAATACCCTGGAAACACAAGAAACTAAAATTTCACCAATTTATTATCGAAGTGGACTCCGAAGAAACTAAATTGGAGCAACCGAAGTTTTATAAAGTTAAAATCCAATTATAGTTAAGTATAATAGTCTGGATCGTACCTGCGATGAGCAGCGTTGTTGATAAAATTCTGACAACTAACTGATTCTACGTAGCTTGCTCAAAATGGGCCCTGGAGTAATTTTCAATTATTTCTGCAATACTATATGCTGGAAAACTATACTTCAGTTAATTTTTTACTATTATACATAATCTTATCTGGTATTTTTTACAAGATTAAGGGAAAGCTTTAATCTTTGTCATATTAAATAGGATTGAGAAAAATCATAATTATACTTATCTAATCTAAATAACTTTAGAATAATTACAATCAGAGAAAACTATAAGGATTCCAGAGACCTATACGTCAAGCAATTTAATTCGCCTTTTTCTTACATATTTTTCTTGCATTTTTTTTATTATTATTAAATGATAAAATTACAATTACTGAACCAGCTAAGCTGCAACATACACTAAAGAAAAATAAAGCTGGCGCTGGAACCACCGTCGCAACAAGAAGTATTTTTTGCAATACTAATGATTAGGGATAACAACATACTAATTTTTATGTCCTGATTTAGGAGCGGGATGCAATAGAATGGAAAAGGAAATTTGATTAAGGAAATCTTCTTCTAAACAAAATTAGTGATGTAAAAGCCTATTTCGACATAAGATTGCAATGGATTTAGAGAGTATAAGAACTTTAAAACGTATTCAAACACTTTTACATATGGGAGGTAAAAATATCAAATCAATAAAATATAACTTTATTCACATATATAGTAAATTAATGAAAATAAGATGGATTTATTTAGTTTTAATAAAATTAAATGGGGCCTAATTAGAAATAAGTCGTGTGCGATTAGTTTAGAAGAAAAGCTTGTGTATACAATTAACATAAGATTTCATTGTAAACCTATTAAAAATATAAAGTTAATGATTCTTGATTTTTCAGGAATTAATTGATGCAAAAAGGTCTATTAGTTTATTAATTTTTGTATGTGAATTAGAAAGGAATGTAATCTACAAAAGTAAGCATAAATATAATTTTACATTCTAAATTGTAATCCTTTAATGTTTTACTACCCTATTTTTGTAACCTATACACAAAGTAGTAAAAAATCTTCAAGATTAATATAACGTTTAAATCGTCAATCAGTTAAAGCCATGACATGTTTTTGGACTGGTATCTGTTTGTGTAAATAAAAATTTATTTCCTTGATTATAAGGTTTTTATAGAAGCTTAGTTTAATAAAAAAAAATTTTTTATCTATCCGGAATTATTAAAATTCAAAATTTATGATACTAATACGAATATTAAAAAATTTGAATTAGATTTTCTGTTAAAAAATGAATTCAATAAGAAATTCCCTTATGAACTAGAGTATTCTTCTTATTCAAAAATTGCGTGTTTCCACCTATGCGAGCGCGCTTAATGAAAGAGGAAAGCCCATTAAAAGGGGCATTGCCCATCTATATTTTAATGGATATCAGGTAATACTTATATTTTATCGAAAAAGGACCTTTTTGCTATTTTTTTTTTAAAAAATATTGTCTAAAGCCATGTTTATTTGCTCGCTTGCAAACTTGGCCACTTAATATATAGATTTACACATATCCTAAGTATACAATTTATTCTGCTTATAAATTTTCTTTGTAAGGCGCAGCTTGGTGCTGGAACCCTCTGGACACCGCATAGGAAAAATAATGTAAAAAAAGGAAATTTACGGGCTTTGGCTTCGACTCCTTAGGATCAAAGGAATTTTTAAGAATTTTATAATATAGCGTGTGGCCGTTGTTTCAATCCTCCGCGAGCACCCTTAGTGGATAGCACCCCTGCAGCTACGCGAGGGGATCGGAGAAATAAATTACAGAAATAAAGCCTTTAATTGTTTGGTAATATTAGGTAGATTTTACATTTAAGACATAAAGATAGGTAGTGATTAGCTTATTATTTATATTACCTTATTCAATATTGTTTGACTATCGCAATAATATCTGATTTAAGATTATTATAACTATTGATTCTTACAAAAAAATAAGGGTATTCAAGGAAATTCGAGTTTTAAACGAATATTCATTCTTTAATATTTATTATGGCTATTGTTAATTTATAATTATTTAACTATAATGGTATCCTTTAGTTGTTTACCTAAATGAATTATATATAATTCATTTTTAAAGTTGAATAATGATAATGAAGTAATAAAAGTTTAAAATATATATTATAAAAAACGAGGGTTTTTCTAAAATACATAAACCCCCTAGAAAAACCTAAAAAAACTAAAGGATACCTATTTTGACACAAGGATCCTTAAAGAAGGCATAAAAAAAAAAGCTTCAGAGTTGAAACAAAAAATTACTAAAAAATTACAACTGATAAATTAAATTACTAATGAATTTAAAATTTGACATTGTTCTGAGCCTACGGGCACCAATGTATTGCCTTAGTAGAAAGGAAAACCAATATAATTATAAGAAAAGATGAGATTTTTATCTTAATAAAGATCAATGTGAATAAAGTAGAGTTTAAATACAATGCTTTACAAGAAAATCTAGGACAAAAAATTTAACTCATTAGTCTAAATCATATAAAAAAAAGGTGAAAGAAAAATTTTTCCCCTGATGTGAATTCGTAAAAATCTTTGGAAAGATTATAAGAGTAATAAAAAGTCTTTAATTTAAATCTTAATCAAATTAAAAAAAGTAAACTTAAAAAACAAGCCTAGTCCTAAAGAAAGTAGGTTAAAGTTATCCTTTCGATATGCATAGGAATATGGATAGGGAAACGCGTGGATAGAAAAGAATAAAGGGGGGCTACTTTCGGTGCCTATGCAGCACAAAAAATATTCTTTTTTTAAAAAGCCAACACCCTATTGAAAGTGTAACTCAAATATCTAAAAGTTTATGTAACATCGTATTAGAGCGGTTGAGTATAAGGGCGGGGGCCGCTATTTGTGGAGTCTGCGGTATGACTACTCTATCCAAGCAAATTAGTCTTAGCATCGGTGGGTACCTCCTAAGGGCTGCCGCAGGCTACCTTATGTTTAAAGTTATCTTTGAGGGAAAAATAGGAAAAAGTTGAAAAGAGGGACCGTGGATCCCTTGTAAAGCTTACCTGGAAAGGGGGTCCTAATCTGGGTTTAAAAGATAAGTTTCTAATATTTATTCTTCAGAAGATACCCTTACTATGAATTTTTCTCCTTTTAAGAGGTATAAAATACCCTTAAGATTTCATCACAAATTAGGATGGTTTGAGTATCGGTCTTTTTGTTGCTATGGTTATATCTAAGTTACTTGTTATGAAAGCTAAAGTTTAATTATTCAAGTTTTAAATAAAATAACTTAATCCTGCTTGCTGGTAGGTAGTAACAACATACAGCTATGAATTACAAGTAGATATAAAATCTTGGAAACACTTTAAAATATAATAAAGCCCTTGGAATATTTAAATTAAATTGAAATACGTAGAAATAGACCAAAAAAAGTAATAAAAAACCAAGAACAAAGTTTAGGTTGTTATCCCTTCTTACATGTAATAAACATACCCAGGGGAGGTTATAAGAAAATTGTAGAGAAATTAATAGAAGTCCTGCAGCCATATCCCTCTTTAGGCACCCCTTTAGGAGGGTGCCTTATTGTTTGACCCAACACATGGAAAGCGCAACTCAAAAATGATTACATTTTGAATACCATATTATAAGTTAAAACGGTACATTAATATATTACATTTGGCTCAATTTTCCATACGTTTAATATGGGAACGCCCGTATTTGCAGAGATTTCCAGGGTGATAGTTCGAAGATTCCTAAAATTTTAGGTCTAAATTATGATTTATCTTTGCTAAAACACAATTTGCTTTTTATTATAAGGTGTAATTCACTTGGACATTTTTGTCCCTTCAACCTATTTTATAAGGGTCACAGTAGTGCCTATTTTCATAGTGTAATGAAATTTTTCACAACTATCTATTATCTAGAAAACCCATTTTTAAATTCGGCCAGTATAAAATATGGACAATTAGCAGGGAAAACCAACAATAATTGGGGCACCATCTCACCTACTTTTTTTAGAGGATCCTCAGAGCGTTAATACCCGTGTCTGTATAATTTATAATAGTTAAAGAAATAGGCCCTTTATTAGAATAGTGATATGTTAATCATCTTTGTTACTTTAATGTCCACCCTATTTAATCATTTAGCTTATAAATATAAATAAATATGACGGTGTTTAGTGAGTTGCTCATAAAAGAAGTAGGGGATAAGCTTTGCGACGAAAAAATTCAACAATATCCTGGCCTTGCTACCCATTTAACTCCAAATCACTGAAAAATATCTATTGACTCGCCCGGACAAGAATCAAATAAATGATGACGGATTTTTTTGAGCTTTGTACTTTTTTCTATGCCTCGTAGGCATAGCGAAAAAATATGCAAAAGAAAACAGTAAAAATAATACATTTTAAATTACTGTTAAAACTTAACACAATTTTTTCAGTCAAAATTTGGAACTTCAGTTAAATTTGAAAACCATCTTTAAACATAACCAAAAATTCTTTTGATAGAAGAAACTATTTATGAGCAGAAACCTCGATATAAAAAATAAGCGGGCGGTAATTATCTTATAAATAATTAGGCGTTAAACGCGTAATACGTAGGATAAGGTATTTATTTAGCTTAATAGCGCCACTTAATACTTTCCTTTTTTGTCTAAGCCGAGTTAATAGTGCTAACTAGATTCTATTTTGAAAGTAGGGAACGGGGCGAAGCTCATCATTTTTCTTGTTAGACCCTAGCAAACTCATTATTTTTAGATGGGTTATGGTATAAGAGGTAACATATGAAAGCGAAGATATTATCTTAAATAAGCACTAATATATTATTTATATAACCTGGTTATAAATCGTTAACCGCTGCGCAGGGTTTAGGTAATTCGGGATTTAAAAACGTCAAAAATGTAAGTCCTAAAGACTATATGCTCATGAAATTTCCGTAAAAGTAAGAACCTTTTTTCTTTAAATACTAAAGTATAAAAGACTTAGAACTTTCTTTTCTCACTTTTATGCTATATGAAATAAGCCTGCCGCATAGCAAAGAATAAAAAATGTTAACGACAACGCGTTCCTGCCTAATTAAAGAGAAAAATAAATCTAACAAGAAACAAGGGCCATTTAATCCACAGTTTTAATGGAGGAAAAAATCTAGGAATTTTTTGCCACAATGTGAAATAACGGATAAGAAAAAAAGGTTTGAATAATCCTATGTACAGTAAAAGACTAAGTATCTTGAATAAAATCGTTAGCTAAATTAAAAGAAAAGGGTTTATGTTTCAATAGTGGTAGGGCCCCAAGTTATTAAGAAGGCGTAAGGGAGTGTAGTTTAGACTCTATTGTAAGGATATACATTTAGACGCTATACACTATTAAAAAGATTGTATAGGTTACAGTAAACTTTATATAAAAAGAGAAATACTTTTTTTATTCTAAAATTGTATAAACGAAAGGTTAACCATACGTTGTTCAGATTAATCATCTTGCAGTAAACCGAATGCAGAAGTCGGTTGATCTTATGAAATAAAGGAATAAAATTGGCTACAAGGTATGGCCTGAAGAATTAGCAGACTATTCCTGATGCATTTTCCAGGATGAAATTTATTAGTATGTGGATCTATTGTAGTGTAGTGGGCCGCTTGATTTTCCTTATGCATTGTCTTACAAGACCAATTAGTAGAAGGGTAAAGTAGCAATGAACTCCTTATTTTAACCAACAGGGTTTCCTTTATTACCAAGATAATATCTACAGCTACTTAAACAAGACCCTGGGTTACAGTAGTTAGAAATGAGGATAAACAAGCCACCTAAACCTCACGCGATTGTAAGTATACCTTTCCAAGTTAAAATAATATGGACCTTAGCTGGTATTCGTCCGTTCTTGGTAACCAAAAATTAGCAAGTTAGAACTTTTACTTAAAGGTTGAATTTTAAATACAATCTGCCTTGTAATGAATAAGCAAGGTTAGAACATATTTGCTTTGTAGATAAAAGAATTTTTTAGTCTCGCAATCCTAGGCTCAGATGGCAAGCAGTATACATCTTCAATAATTAACGATCTTTAGGTTCGATCTGAGATGAAGGGCTAGCGCCCCTTGGTGCTAGGTAAGCAAAGGCTAGGAATCCACTGCTTTGCTATCAGCGATAGCCGTTGCTTATCCCTAGTATTATTGTTTGCGAAGCAAACATGGGCTGCGCTTACCAATATAAAATTAGGTCTATTAATTTTTTAAATATTATTGGCTATTTTGCGGGGCTGCCCTGCATACCCCTATCCACAGAAGTGTTCCAACCTTGGCCCTCGAAGTTATCTAAACAGTTAAATATGGGTCCCAACCTAAGTGATAAAATTAATAAGGCTACAATGTACTTTTTATACCTGTTTTAGTGCTAACTTATGTATGCAATAGAAAATGCAAAGATGCTTTTAGTTTTTTTGTTTGATGGACGACCCCTTCACACAGAAGTGCGCCTCCTCTATTGTTTATTTGTTTTAAATTAGGATGTATTAGTTTAACTTTATATAAAAAAATTACTTAGGCTCCCCACACACAGCAAAATGAATTTACCTACAACTTTTATTTAATTATTGTAAATTTGTGTAATGGATGCCACTCTGACCGATAGACAGTAATGATAACGTTACGCCGAAAGAAAACACTATTGGCCTAGTATGCAAAGAAAGATTAGAGTTCCCTACATGCTGTAGGTTCAAAAATAATAAAGACTTTTTTTTTTTGAATATTTTTTATCCATAGCTCTAGTAATAATACAGCTTTTAACTTTTATAGAAAGAGCCCCTTTGTGCGCAAGCTAATCCGTTTTTAAAGTAATGTAAAAATGATGTGAAGATTTTTTTATTTTAACTTGCTCTTTAATACATATTTTAAGGGTTATAAAGGAGGGAGGTAAAAATGGTATATATATCGTGTTTACTTAAAAAAATATCCTAATAATTTTTTGTGCGTGATCAGAAGCAAGGACAAAGGGTTTGAGCTAAAAGATGTTCCTTAGGCCTCCCAGGGTCAGAGCCGACGCTCACGAGATTTAATAAAGCCATCTTAAATGGTTAATTTGAAACCGATATGGGATCTTTCATTGCGTTTAGATTCTTTTTTTTACCAAAAAAACAGTACCTAACTAATGGTTAGAGATAAATTCCGATTTTTCTGATTAAAGAATTTGTCAAATCCTTAAACTATGCAGGAAAGAAGATAAACTTCTTACGCTTTGGTGCAAAAATACTTCCCTTATACAAAACTGATATACTTAAAAGGAATCTAAACAGATATATCAAAT
Source organism: Ophiocordyceps xuefengensis (assembly GCA_020975735.1). Lineage (NCBI taxonomy): Eukaryota > Fungi > Ascomycota > Sordariomycetes > Hypocreales > Ophiocordycipitaceae > Ophiocordyceps > Ophiocordyceps xuefengensis. Next base: position 12,283 of record JACYFI010000085.1, read on the forward strand.
TTATGAATATTTTATGGGAAAATACTAACTTAGAACAAACTAGAATAAATTTTGCTTACGTGCCTCTAAAAGATTAATATATTTCGCAATAATTTAATGGGCAACTAAAGACTAGTTGTATGACAATGCAGTAGTAATTAAGTGAGTTTATCTAAATTTATCTAGGTTGTAGCTAGAGAAATTTAATTCTCTATTTAAATACATAGAGTCTTGCGAACTCCTTATAAAAAAATTACTTTGTTTTTTTACCTAACAAGATAGATCTTATGAATTTAGGAAAAAACTAGTAAGCCTGCCTGGCGTTAGATTTAGTCCGTTACTTATAGCTAAAATAGTTATGATATATATAAACATTCATAAGATATGGACTATAGTAAAAATAATATCAAAATCTAAAGGTACCAATAGCTAAATCTTAAAATAACCACAGCATTATTAACTAATCACCCTAGATAAATGAATTAAAAAGGAGGTATTAGGGGTAATTGATGATATTTAGTTTATGAATTAGACTTTTTAGAAATAGAAAAATGTAAAGGAAATATATTCTGAAGAAAATTAATAATTTTGTTGTAGAGTATAATTTTATAATGCTTTCAACTTTTAGTTACTTACAGTTTTATTTACTAGTAGACATACCAAAAGGTTGGCCATCCTTATTTTAATGGTAGATTACTGTCTTATATTAAACACAAAGCTTGGATATTGAGTAGCTATATTAAAAGGTTTGGGAAAATTAGTATTAATATTTTTAGGCCCCCATTGATTAACCACACGTGAGTCTGTGCGCTGGGCGCTTTAAAGGAAAACGGAAACAATTATTTTAATACAGCCGGGCGAACCCACCAGCGAGTTAATAATAAATTGTTTATATAAAAAAGTCTTATTATAAATTGTAAGATTACTAAGCTAAATACATAAACCCTATTATGCCTTATATTAAGAAGCAAACCTAAAGAATTATGTAAATCTAGGTTACTAAAACAATAGTTAAAATATTTAGGGCACGGCATTTTACCCTATAAAAGAAAAGTTCAAGGATTGATGTTTTTCTCAGACCGCCATAAAAATAGTTTTAAGTAAGGTGTAAGATACTTACCGGGCTTATCAGAAAGTAGAACCCTTTTTGCTTAAACACATAAATTTGCGGAGGACCCCCTTAAGCTATTTTAAGCCGTAATGATAGCTAACCTAATACATGGCTCAGGGTAAGTGATCCGAGTGTAAAGTAAAGCAGCAAGATTGATGGACGAAACGGAAAAATAGGCAGATGGAACGAGCCAAAAGAGGCCTAGGTAGGGAATGCAGATTTCATCATAAATGGTGAATGGGTGTTAACGAGGCCGTAGGCCCTTCGCTTAGCCCACCCTTGTTTTGAAATGGCTTAAGATATCGTCCCAGACCCTTAACTTGAAAAAAGTAACAGGGGTATAAATTTTTATGCCTGTTAAAGGTAGTGGTAATTTAAATATTACAAACTAATTTATGGGAGAAAGTCCTTTAGGAACTTTTTCTGGTGTTTATGTTCGTGCGAGCGAGTAGCTCTACCAATAAGGAATAAAAAAGGAAAGAATTCGTGTCGTACAGGGCTATTTACAGGCCTTCGCAGTGGCTTTAAAAATTATTTTTCAAAGAGTATGTTAGCCCCTTACACAACTATTATAACTTTATTTTTTTAGGTCCCAGTAGTAACATTTATATGATTTCGCTTTATTAGGGTTACCGCTGTATACCATATGGGGCTGGTTATCTTTCAGGTGAATGGATAGGTTTATACATATTTATTGCTTAGTGGTATTCATCTTAGCTACCTTGGTATATTATTAGCGGGATGAGGTGGCTTAATAATGACAATATGCTTCTCCTTAGGGTCCGTTTAAAGAAGTACAGCCCTATTAATTAGGCTAATGAATTAGTTTTAAGTCTCAGTATTTTAATCATAATTGGATCAACAATAGGTTTAAATTCAAGTATAAAACGTACAGGTCAAACGAGATTGTATGATATTGTTTAACCTTTATTTTGTTACGCTAATAATAATTCTATTTGATTCTGTAGCCAGAATACTGAACAGAGCTCCCTTTCGATTTCCAGCTGAGCTATTTGCAGAATTTGGACCCATTAAAAATCACACACTTGCTGGGAATGTCTCATTAAAGTGAAAACAGAGGGATAGTACTTTAAAAGTTTACGAAATCTTCAGAGACTATAGTAACTTTCGTTTAATTTACTTAATATATACAAAAGAGAGTCCAGACCTTATATTGGAGAGTATAAAATTAATACGAATCTAATATATCTACTTAACCACGCCTATCTTTATAACGAGCCCGGAGGCTATAGCCAATAAATATTTTTGTACTTCGCGGCACTACTTACTAATTTTTTTTTCTGCGTGCTGATGAAGTAGCCGCAAAAAAAATACCAGCATTAAAAAATACACGTATGACTAAAGCGGATTTTATTTATTTAAAGAATCAGAGCCCTTGACCTTTAAATAATAACCCGGACATTAAGTCTATTTGCCCATTTGTAATATTAAAAAATTTAATGACAACTTTGTTAGGGTTCATTATAAATTAATATTAAAAGGCAAAGAGGTATTTATTCTAATACTTCAAGATGGTAAACATACATAAGGTCGTTGCAAAAGATTTTTTTTCTTAAATGAAGCATTTAATGATAATTTAATTAACGAATATTTATTTGCATTTTTTTTTCTGCTTAGCATAGCTTGGGTGCTAGGGAAAAACAGGACATAATATGTATAAAATTTGCTCAGCATATAGGAAATATCTAAAGGTTGGCTGTAGAAGGCGCAAGCTCTTTAATAATCTATTTAATTTATAAAAATTATGATATAGATTAAACCATCCTAAAAGTAGATCTAATTCGGTTTTTTTTATTTATTTTAAAGCTAATGTGTAAAAACTCCTCTTTATTAACGGTGTAAATGTGTAAATAGAGTTTACCCTTTTTTTACTGCTTCTGACTACCTTCAATTACTATTCTTGTGTAGCGCATTATTATACCATCCCTCTCTAACCTTGTCCTACTTCAAATATTAAAACCTACAATGTGTGAATTAAGTCCTGAATTTTAACCGAAAAGATTCCTTAAAACACACCAAGGGGTGCTATAAAAGGTAAAAGGATGGTAATTTATTATTTTGATTCAATACTGTAACAGTAAACGTTATATTGGACAGGTACGAAAGACCTTTTTATAAAGACTTAATGAAGCACATTAAAAATTAGAAAAATAATTCAAGCTGCTACCACGCTACGGCAGCGCACCAGAAACAAAAAGCTTTTTAGTTAAAGAAGGTTGATTACAGGTTTAAGTATATATCACAAGTATTTTTTACATACCAAGGAAAAAGAATTTAGGCCACAAATATTTAACTGAGCTAAAAACTAGTTTATATCTAAAAATGGAATGAATGTTAGAATCCCTTTTTATAATTTATAGTGCATTGCTACACAATAATTTTAACGGTTATAAAAAAGCAAACTAACTGATACTAGATAAAGAGTAGTTACACCCGGTTAAGTTAAGATCCCGATTAGCAAAAAGGCGCCGTAATGAACCGCCGAAGGCTAAGTCGAGTAAAGCTAAAGGTAAATACTCTGTTTGGTGATAATATATAACCTTAGATGGCTAACATTAATTCATAAAAATGTAAGTTACAATGTTAGTAATTAAGGCCTAAACATTTACATACATCTTAGGGTAACCAGAAGATTGGCGCAACTGTTTAATTAAAGCGTTATATCACTAAGAATTGTTATCCTTGATTTTAAACCTTTGAATTTGTGGGGGCTAATGTAGTATGGGCACTCTTTTCGTGACACGAATCGTTTTGCACATTTAAAAGAACAAAAAAAATAAAGAATCACACCACGGAAATCGTAATAGTTAGCGGAATTTTGACCGAAAATACGCGGGGTGTTATATTCCGTTATCTTCTTCTTTTTTATAGCAGATTACGCTGCAGTATTGTAT
>JACYFI010000086.1:0-11742 GCA_020975735.1 Ophiocordyceps xuefengensis
TTTGCGGGGTATAGCCAATATACCCATTCAACTATCAATAATTATATTTTTTTAAAATCAGCATCTACTAATTGTAGGCGTGATTAAATTTAATTGTGAATTTGGATAAGTTGAGTAAAGATGGAATATTACTTAATAACTCTCTTAAGAATTATATTACATATACTGGGAATACGCAGAACTTAAGCTTCTATTTCCAATTCTTCCCTTACCTCTCATAAAGAATGGTTTTTTGGGACACATAAAAAAGATATTCTCTTCCTGTTAAACGTTAACTATTAGACCTTCGAGGTTTTGTATAGAGTTACTTTATTTTTAGCTAAAGAGTATAACAGTTTTTTTATTTTTCTTCTGGTATGTAATAACCCGTCGATGGGAATAACCCTTGTTCAAGTACATATAGTTAAGGAACTACATTTTGGTTATTATAGAAGTTTCTCTAGATTAGTAGTTTTTAATATCCTACCAATTGTAAGATCTTGGCAAAGTGAGAAAATTTAATCTTTTATGGTTTTTAAGTAAGCTGTTTAATTTAGCCTATTAATGAGTTTTGTCTACATTTTGAAAAGGAGTATAAAGTAGTCTTTTCATTCTTTTAGCTAAATGTAAGAGCCTTCTCTGATGCTATACGTGTTTATTTATATTGGTTACTTAAAACAATATAACCCTGATTTTAACTTTTTTTCTTGTTTTTAATATTGAAGCTCTATCTTTTCCCCATAATTACTATATAATTTATAGGGTTTAAAACTGATCTTAGGCGGAAGCCTCTCTTTTTGTCGTCAGAGTATTAGCCTGGGTACTTAATTTTCTTTGTAACTGTCTGAAATCTATTTATATTTTTATTTCCATGGACTTATTCTTCATTACTAGGTTAAATATTGATTACTTTTTAAGGATTACGTGGTAAAGTCCTCCAAAAGCATCCTACTAAGGAATTCATCTGTTGTTTCCTGCTGATTGTTCTAAATTTACATTATGTCCTTTTATTCGGTTAAGATATTAGCTAATTCAATTGTTTAGAATTTTCCAGCCTAAGGATCTCTAAAGGAGAGCATCAAGTGAGGGATATTAACCCCTCTCGATGTAAACAAGTAAAGACGGAACCTTATAGAGAAAAACAATAGGCAGGTGTCATTTTAAATGCACCACCGTGCACGTACCCTAACCAAGAAAACAATTTTGATCCCTGTAAGAACTGCAATATATTAATGTGCAGCTGTAAAAAAAGCCTAGGCCCAAAGGGCAGTATACATAAAGTTAATAAATGAGATAGCAACCCGTAACATCAGGGTAGCTTTATCAGGAAACCAGACCCATAACCTAATTTTCATAAAAAATGATTGAAAAACTGCGCTTCTATGTAATAATGACTCTTCCTGTCCTGTGGTTAATCCCAATCCACCTTATCTTCTGTACCCTAAAGTGAAACATGTTACCCTGCTACGTTAGGCAGCTGATCCTGAAAACGCAGACCTAAACATTATGTATAGCATACCTCAGGAATAAAAGCAAGGGTGCAAAAAGCAAGGGCTCGCTAAATACCCTTCACAAAGTTAAGGGAAAGCGATATTTAATGCTTTGGCTTGCCAAATTTTTTTCTGTTTTTTATTTAAGGTTTTAGTCTATAGTGTTGCAAGTGCCTGTATATTTTGTTTTAGCCCGGCTAACGTAGCTTTGCACTATAAAAAATAAAGGGATATCCCCTATAAAGATAAAATCGTGCTTACGTTCCCCGATCTCTTCAAATAAATGCTTCGCACTTTCTGATTATTGAAAAATGAACAACTAAGAGCGGACCGCATGCAACTTTTAATTGCTGTGCACAGAAGAATTCAGTGAGTGCGGTAGTTTACACGCTGGCTAGCTTCTTATTTCTTGGCGGCCGTTTGGTGCATGTTTTCTGCCGCCAAATAAGCAGAACATAAGATCAGGAAACGCAGCTAGGAACATCAAGAAAAGTTTCTTATTTTTTTTTAAATCTGTAATATATTCTGTGCGTACTTGTCTCGAAGATCCCTTAGTTGCAATCCTTATAATTTTTTTTTTACCTTTACTTTGTAAAATGCTTACTTCACTAATCAATTACTATATACTTTCTCTTAAACTTTAAATAAAAATTTACATAAATTGTCAACCAAAAAAAATGACTACTGATTCGAAAGTAACTTTATTAGAACGACTGTGTTGATAAAATCGGAGTCTTTTATAAGAACCATGTTACCTGAGCCATCTTTGATAATATCCACCCGTTTTTAATGATAAGTATAAGTTCTATGGGTACTTTAATTCCCCTTTTGTTTTATTGAAATACTCTTAATCCTGACGCTATCCCCTAATTTCTATTCCTTGGGGCTTAACAACATCAAATATAGAATATGCAACCCAAGAGACTTCTGAAACTAAAACCAGCTAATCCAAAAATTATCTCAAAAATAATCTTTTTAAAAGGTGAGGTAAAATTCTAATTCCAAATATTTTACTAGTAATTTAAGCGAACAGTTGATGTAAACTTAATTCAGTTACAAATTTACCCATTTTATATAAAGATAAATATAATAACAAACCTTGTTTATTCTAACAATATATTACTCGCTTTTTTTGATCTTCAATTTTTATCTAGTACGACGCATACCTATTTGTTTTCTATCTAATGTGCTAATTGTATTCCAGATTTGAATATACAATCTGAAATTCTTTTTTACACCAATCAAACCTTTGCCACTTTCAATTATTTTCCTGTAGGGAAATACTGATTCCTTATCTGTAAGATGGTTCATATTTAGAAAATGATCAGCAAATTCAAGGTAATTAGGTATATTTAACCATTAGTTTTTTAGTTTATTGCCCTACTATTTAGGAATAGCGAAGTTACTTGCTGATTTTCCCCTGAACAAAGTTGAAAATAGATTGGTTCCTAACGGTAAAACACGAAGTGGACTATTTATACGCAAGTTTCCAGCACTTAGCTAAAGATTTTTACCCGTGAACAACCTGTAGTTATCCAAGTCCAGTCCCTACCAGTAATAATGTGGTGACTTCAAACGATTAAAATCCTTAATATTCGCCTATAGACATCATTGCGTCAAACCATAACCTAATGTAACCAAATATTAGGTTTACTAGAGCTAGCGGATATGGTTGACTAATTATTACCCGAAACCTGGTATAATTTAAAATGATAAACATCGGGGGCCCGCAGAAATCCAATACTTCTAATTTTACTTTAGTTCTGCATGTGTGTTATTGTAATTCGCCTACAATAGCAAGCTCTGCATTAATACTGAATAGAGTTTGAACTGGCTCATTAAGCTAGATTTTCAGGCCACCCGACGGTGAAGCATGTTCCTGTAGGATCACTAAATACACCGACGCGTCTTTAAACGATAATTTATTGACCGTTGAACCAGTGTTGCTAACAATTTTTGATTACTTTTTCTTTTAAAAAGAGTTACAAGTAAGTAGTAATTAAAGAAATTAATAACTAAATCTAAGTTTTTAGAGCTTTAGTATTATTTTCTTCTCTTGTAAGGACGCTCGTACCCAAACAAACAAAAATAGCGCGCCCTCAATATTTTTTATTTAAGGTTTATATTAATTTTTACATCTGGTCCCTCATTGAATTTTATACGCTTGCACTAAACCTTAACAATTTTTTTTTCCCTATTTTATCGTAATCTAATTTACTATAATAGATCTTTGCCCTAATTAATTCAGTAAATTTTTGGTTTTTAGATTTATTACGCTGCAGTAACGATGTCAAATAGCCGCTGCCTACTAGTATGATTGTAAGAATTATTTAGATTTAGATGTCTATGACATTTCACTAACAATATTCAAATATATGTAGGTAAAAAATTCCCCTATTTATAAAAAACCTGAATAGTACTAGCTTAGAATTAAAAAAATAAACTAATACATAAAAAAATTTTGGATTTTACTAGTATAAGTATAGGCTTTCAAGTATATAAAGAATAACAATTTCACCAAATATATTTTTAATATTTGTGTAATTTTTTCAGTACCTTTCTTTCAGAATCATATTTGCTAAAAATAACTTAATATACGCTCAAAAATTATAATATATACACAAAATATGTAATCAGTAATTAGCTTCTAATAAACTCATCAACTGTATTTATCTGGTGAAAGGTTGGAATGAAAAAGGCACTACTAGTCCATTCTATTTTCCCTCATTATATTGGTAATATTTGAGCCCACTTATTAGAATAGATATGGAATTATTCTTTTTCTATTAAGACTATTGTTAGTATTTAACGCTGGTAACTGTCAAGATCCTCCCCGCTAAGCTCCTGCTGCCCATTAAAAACTTAAACTCAAGCAAGGAGGGTAACGGAGTATTTTTAACCAATTTTTATGTATTGCTTTTATACCCGTACTCCTAAGTTGCCAAGCTAAGCCCTATATAGTTAGTACCTTGTAAAAAGCACGATTGAGGCAAATTAACTCATTAGGATGTGAATATTCAACATATTATTAACACTAAACCTCGTCCTAATTTTTTCTGAGCAGTTTCTTCTCTAGACAATAGACAGTATATGTATCTACAATATAAAAAAAGAAAAAGAAATATACCCAAAATATAAAAAATATTAAATATTTTTTAGTAGGACTAGCCTTAGCTACTATTTTTTGCCTTGCAAGCGCCACGCTCCGCACTCACCACAAAAAAAATAGCGCTGCATCCCTTAGCGCCTTTGCCTGGGTTCAAGAACTATAAGTCCTTGAAACAAACAAAAAAAGCTATATTAAAGATAGTACCTATAAACAGGATACAGTTAATAAGAGAAAAATAATAACACTTTACAAAATATATTATCTTGGAACTTTAGATTTGGGCTTTAGCCCTAGTGCAAGCCTAGACCAATGGACATGCAATTGTATGGTTCTTAATTAATCTAGCTAATTTTTTTTTTACTTGTAGGATTGGGGGTGTGATGCTTGAGAAACACAACACCTAAAAATATGATAGGAGACTTTTTAATGCTAATTTTTTTACGGATAAAATATCTTAGAGAAAAAGATGTGGGATAATTATATCATCACAACCACCAACTACTTCCAAGAATGAAAGTATTGGAAGTTTTCTATCTGTTAAATATCATTGAATACTCAAAAATAAATTTTGAACTCTAGACCATGGTCTCATGGGGTATAAACCTTTTTAAACAAAAGAGATTTAAAGTGAGGATATAAGAATGTTCCAATGTTTTAGGACTACAATTTATGTTTGTATATTAATTATGAAATTCCTTTAAAATAGATTTCAAGTAAATTCTTGTTCTACTATTATTTCATTTGAGAATTTATTAGTTTCAAACTATTAGTTTTAATAGATCCAGGTTGCTATGCTTTTAAGTTTACAAAATATGACAAACCACTTTTCTTCATCTGTTATAATTAAATATTTACTAGAAAATTAAAAGGGTATCTTCAATATATTCAATTTAATAATTTAAGGTACTATTTAAATTATTAGTTCTAACTCGCGTATTCATGCGTTGGGTTTATTCCATTCTAATTCTTTTTACTGATGGATTAAATAAATAAAGCCCGAATCTAAACTCCGAAATATTCAAAATTTATCTCTCTTATATATGATCGTTTATTGTCTTTTTGAGACAAATTCAGTATTCATTCTGTTTTAGGATTATTACTAGCCAATAGTAGTACCTTCTACTGAAAATGCCCGTTCCCGCATCTATAAACCCTCCCTAATGAGCTATTGAATTTAGATTAGTTTATATCTTACTTTTTTTTTCTATTTTAAAACCAGATGTTTTGACGTTTAAATCAACCCAATTTAAGAATGCTATGAAAGCGATTTTTAAGGGGCTTTAAGTAACATTTAAACATCGAGTTACAAGATTACACCTTCAGATTCGTTTTATCGATAATACATCAAGCATTAGCTCCTTTTTTTTTGGAATGATCATGGCCTAATTTAAGGATTGTATGATTTAAAGGCTATAAGGAATAGCTCTAATCAAAATACTATTGACATGAAGGATAATATTTAATTAGCCTTTTTAGGTGGATCTTTCTGTTTTAGGTACAATTAGGTACCATCCTCCTTCCATTAAATGCTCAGGTATAAAGCAAATTTAATAATCAATTTACTTACTATCATTTTAGAAATCCGAAAGGAGTTAAAAATATCTTATCTCTTATATTTTAAATATAAGACTTATACCCATATTAAAGTTTGGGTAGAGTTCTCGAAACGTTTTTAATAAAATTCAAATTTTATTACACATCCCCTGCTGATAAGAAATTATAAATACTTATCTCTTTTCCAAGCAATTGGCTAAATTTTAGAGGGGGGCTGGCAGATATTTTACCAGCTAAAGCAGGTAATGATAATAACAATTATAGTGTAATAACCTAAGCTCATCCAAATGAAAAGCTAATTTATGTTAGTTCTTTATACCCGGTAGTTCTCATATTAGCTATAGTAGTATGATAGGTTTATGCTCCTAATAACCTAACTATCACCTGAAGAAGATATAAAGCCGATATATAGCAAAGTCTGCACTAAGTCCGTATGACTTTTCAGAAATCCTGAAGAGAGAGTATAAAGGTCTAACTGACCCTGCTCCACTTCTATACAAGGCGGAGGTAAATTATTAGGGCTAAAACTAGCAAAGCGTAATAAAATAGAAACTATTGGTATACTTTCATCTAGGAATTCTTTGCCGAAGTTAAAAATCTAGTATTTACCTACTAAAACCGGACCTATTGATTCACCCCCCTATTAAAGGGGCTCGCGTGTAGTCTCTGAGATCCCATTGGTATACAAATTACTTTTGTATGGTTCCTGCCCATATTGTTCTGCTAGAAGAACTATGATAGTTTCACTATCTTATAACTTACATTCCTTTAAGGATCTTTTAGAAAATTAAACGGTTCTATATAATTTTCACTACGCCTATCTTTTTCTATAGCTAGCTTGCGCAAGCACGAGAGAAATTCCACTGCATATAGCGAGTGATAATTAAAAAATTTACCACTTTCTAACGGACATTCTTTAAAATACCTACAAAAGCAATAGCTTGATATTACCTAAAAGTAATAAATTTAATATAAGGCCTCAACTGAAACAAGGTTCCTTTTACTTTCTGCTATTCTTTAGCCATTCTATTTTAGTTCTTATTTTTTTGCTGCATTAAGCAGCGCCCAGCTACGAAAGTTTTTTTTTTACAAATTCCTTTTCATCCATATACTCAATATTACATATTCATAATAAAAGTATCTATTCTAATATTTTATCAAATGTTAACATAGAAGTGGTTTAATCTCATATACAATAAGATAAACTCTTTTTCCCTTTTAGGCTTTTGTGTTGTTTAGTTGTTAAATTCCACCAATTAATTTCAAGCTATATTAATTTAAAACCTCTTAAGTGTATATTATAAGGATACCCATCTACATTTGAGTAGTTTCTAGTCCTAAATCTATGGCATAGATACTAGTATCATGTAGTCTAAATAGATAATTTCCTTTTTTGATCTATATAATGTCGTTAAATCAAGGGCGGTTATAACTAAAAATTCTTTTTAAAGGTTAAGATAATAGTTTCGTGTTCATTTAAAGCGAGACCCTATTCTTTCAATCATTATAATCAAGTGAATAGGGAACATCAAAATTTTTGAAATGTTTTTTTTTTTTACCCTTCCTCAAAATAACGAACTTTAATTTCAAAATCGCTTTTAAAGGTAATCGTTGATTCACAACTATCTTTATAATTATTTCAATGAGGGCTTGGCTCATTTTTGCTAGGTTAAGCCTGCAAGGGATATAGAAAATAAAGCAGAAAAACCAAAAATTTTTTAAAGTAATGTGTTGTTTATTATTGTGGAGCTCAAATAATTATGTTTACGTTGAGGATTATAACTATTCAATTTTACGTTATATTCATTAATATTTACCATTTGCTTCCAAATCATCCTGCAAGAATTAAAGGGAAAATTTTTATTTTCAAGTTAGAAGCATTCCCGTAAAAGCGCCGAAGTAAGGAAGCAACGGTTTTTTTTATTATATTTGGTTGATCCTTTATCCATAACCTTCGGTTCGAGTCAGATACTAAGGCTTTTCTCTTGATTATCCTTTTTTCGGGCTGCTGGTTTCACTTTTATAGTAAAATAAGTCCTATAGGAGCCTTTTCACTTATAAATATATTATTGCTTTTTTATTTCCCAAAGACCCTTGTTTTGTTGTGGCCATATCCGGGAACCCCCCTTACCATTAAAGGGTTTATAGTGAAAATTACCCCAATAATTCCACCTATTAAGGGCTGGCCGATAACCATAAAGAAAATCTCAAATGGCGTGATGCGGTTACGAATGACTTATTAGTACAAGTGTTATAGTATGAAGGTGAACCCCTGGTCCACTAAGTTCTATCTTAAATAGAAACTGAAAAAGCTGGTACCTAATAATCCCTGGAATAACAAAAGAAAATATATTAAGGTATAATACCTATAATTTTTGCTTAGTGGGAATTAAAATCATCATTCATAAAACCATACGATCATTTCAACTAAAATTACAGGCGGATATTGGTCTTCTTTTTGTTGTCAGTCTTTCTTGTTTAAGTCTTGAAAATTATAAAAAATTTGAGGAGTAACATTTATATTAGTTGTTATTATCAGTTTAACCTAATAAAGCAAAAATGTCAACTACATTAGGGAAGAAATGTATGTTGTATCAACTCGTACACAAATTTTACATTTCCGTAAGACTATTGATTTTAGCTCTCCTAAGATAAAAAATTCAGAATGTACCCAAACTTGATGATTTAACTGGCCTCAAACTAGTATAAAATAGGGCCAAGGCTTCATATTATGATATATATATTTATAAAATTATATTCCTATTAATATATATTATAAGCAAAATTTACTTAAGAATCTAGGTATTAAAACTTTATCTTTTCAAGTAAAGTATGGAGGAATTGGGAACCTCGTACTAATGATTTGCAATCAAAGTGTAAATCCATTACAAACATAATCTTTTATATTTGAGTAAAATTTAATATAAAATTTAATCTAATTTTAGAGTAGCTAGGACAAGTATAAAATATAGCCGAAAGATATTACTATAGGATCTAATTAGTAATTTATAATTAAGTTTTATTATTTTTGATTATTGTCTTGATCAGGAGTATTTTCTATATCTTAAACAAAGCAGGAACTAAACACTAGAAGTAAGAAAAAATATAGAAACGTCTGATTTGGTCCAAGTTCCTAGAAATGGACTTTCAACAATGTTTAGCTCCCAAATTGATAAATAAAAGAAGTCTTATAAACCAAATACATGACATTATTTTGCTTTTAGGTCTGAAATTGTAACTTTAGTTATACACTCAAATCTACTTTAGGTATTACTAAATAATTAAAATAACTAAACATAGCTTATAAACACCTACATAATTTGATTTAAAGGTCATAGTCTTACAATATAGCTTAAGAGAACGTAATAAAAATATAATTCTGGCACTGATAGCACGCAAGGTTGTTTTGCATGAATTAGCCTTTAAAAGTAGCCACTATCTACCATAACACATTTGGCAGTAAAGATTACCAAACATCTTAAAAAACAAAAAATAAAGAATGAATATACAATTAAATCCTTTAAAGTACGTAGTAAGGAGCGAAAGGATTCATCATGGTAAATCCGGGTACCCTAAAGATTTACTAGCTCCGCCCGAATCTGCACAGCTATGTAAATGTATTAGTACTAATGCTGCTGATTACAAAGGGAAATACAAAAGTGTAGAGCGAAGAATCTGTTGAATTTGCGGTAATTTACAGAGAACCTCCCTCAGGATGGACACATATAAAATGGGGATATCTAATTTTATTTATACTTTAACTATCTAATTTCAGATTGGTACTTATAGACTTAGCTTTAAATTTTAAGCCGCTTTAGTGTGACAACCGGCTACACCCTAGCTATCGCGGCGAGCAGCACTTTCAAATTTAGTGGGATTATCGGTTAAAGCCTTGTATTGATTGGGTAAACTCACTTAATTAGTCGTTGAACGTCTAAGTCTATTTAACTGACCGCCTTGCAGTAAAGTACCCAATTTACAGTTGCCGCTACAAATTTATTTAATTAAGGCGGGTATCAAATTAAATGCTCTTTGGTAAATGTTTTTCCCCTTTTGCCTCTAAAAAAATAATCTTATTTTTAAGGAGCCCGTATTTACAGTTTAGATTTTTTATTTGTTATAAGGGTGCTATTTTGCAGATTCTTTTAATCATTTTGAGTGTTATGAAGTACTTTAACCCTATCAAAGGAAGTGGTATAAACTCATTCAGGATAAATGAAATTTTATAACTATTTGTTAGTCCAGACTTCAACTAACACTTAATTGGCTGTAGTTACGATTAGTATTCTAGTTTTTCTATTAGTTTAAAATACTAATTTAAATGCTTCAAAATTTAAATTATATATGCCATTCTTTGTTTTAATTGAAAACGAGCCAATCATTATTGACTATTTAAGCAAAAATGAACCTTCAGCTCGTAAAAATCCCCTAGTATGTCAAATCTATTTTGAGGAAATGTAACTAATTGTGTACAATATGCGACTATAGGAAAGGTTTACAAACACATCTCTAATCTATTATCTTTAAGATGGTATTCATGTATAATTTTTTAATATTCTATTTTTTAATATATGCATGTACTTTAAATTCATTTACACTAGTTTCGGTTAAAAGAATATGATCATTAGTTGATATAGTAAGGGAATAATACTTCTTGTAATCAGTTCTATTTGAATTACTAGTTTACAGTTGGGCTTTTAAACTGTATTATAATATTTATTACACTAAGTTGAAAAAGAGAGAAATATACTCGAAAGTAGAATACCAATCTAAATTGGTAAAATAGAAATAGTCCTATTTATTGTTTATATCCCTTTAGTTGCTCACTAGTTAAATTTGTAATATACACCCACATCTCCATCTTTAAAGCCTACAAAGTGAGCTCTAAAAGACGAAGGAAGGTTAAATAAATCTTTTTATAAATGGTTTTATTATTCTTTTTAAAAGCTGTTTTTGTACTCGCCTACTTGTTAAAGGCCAATATGATAAAAATTATCAAACAAATAGCGGCCTAATTAATGAAAACTGTATTTTCTTTGACACAGACGACGGTTCCTTGTCCTATCAAGGATGGCACTTTATAAGTAGATTATAACTAGTGCGAACGCTCATGGGCTATTTGACGTAAGGTCAAACCAATACAACTACTTTTGCTATTAAAAGCGTTAATCTCTTTCTGGTTCGAATTTATTACGCATTTTTGCTAAAAATCATAATAAGAAGTTCCGACTGTGCCACTTAAGCGAGCGTTTCAGCTTACCTACTAGTGACCCACAGCTGGTCCGCATTTCTATGGAGAACCGACGATATTGTTACTAAATTAGTATATTTTTATCGTTTCACTAAGTATGTGGCAAAGGAAATTATAGATTTCTTCATGACCCTCGTCAGGTCATTCTTGCTTTAAGTTTTACATTTTTCCATTAAATTACATTAAACTATCATCACAGGGACATAATACAATTAATTATTATTTTATATAATCAATCATATTAAACGCCTTTAATAATTTACTTAGAACTTTTAACTTCTTGTATAGTTTTAGTTGAAACAACTAAGCTTCTGCATTTTCAACCTTTATACTATTAAATACCAAGACTATCAGTAAAT
>JACYFI010000087.1:0-10339 GCA_020975735.1 Ophiocordyceps xuefengensis
TTAATGTAAAATAATAGCATTGCGATCTTTTTTGCCACGTTTAAGGAAAAAAATAGGGGATACAGCGCGTGCATACAACAGAAAAACTATGTGATGCATGTATGATTTTTCAGCACAAACCAACACTAACCTAAAATCTTTTTCTTTTACGTGCGTGCTGGTAATAGTAAAGGTAGGCCTTGCGGAATTAGACTGCTGGTCCTAGCTTTCCCTGTTTCATATTTTATTGAAGCACTGCTTTATTTATTTTTAGAAGGCTACAAATAAATAAAGGAGCTACCGTAATTAATTATTAAATAAAATAGAGATACTTAGTTTAATTGTTACGACGTGTGTGCTTACCACAGATGTTAAAGGTACCCAAATCCCTTTATTCTCGATTTTTAATATAAGTTCAAAGTTAGACTGTTAATATTGTGGAAATTTTATACTCCTTGATCCCTATGAGTTAATTTTTTCTTACCAGGTACGGGGTGTGGTGGTCGTTCTGTTTGTGGCACGCTTCTATCTAACTATTATACCTCCTTGAGAAACTAGTTCGCTTGTAAAAGTGTAAAATTATAGCCAAACAAAACAATAAAAAAAATAAGATCTTGCTTCTAGGGGACTTTTTATCCAATATTCTTGAACCTAAGCATTATAGATATAAGGTGTGTAGGCAGTTTGCTACCTTAAAGGTAATTAAAGATCGATCGTGAAATCATACACTGTAAATGGACATACCTGGGTGAATAAAGTAGTAAATATAAGGCACATCCACAAGTATCCTAATTATATATGAGTATAACATTCCTTAAACTTACATCGGTAAAGTGTATTCTTGATTAATGAATATCATCAGGCGTCGATTCGCTGAGGATTAGGCCTGGCCTTGTTTACTTGATCGTGCATAAGCCATCCTAACCTGTTCCCTAAGGGTATATGAATAGGGTCATAGTGGCGTGTATCGATTACCCTTGAGGCTAGCTTCGATTAAGTTTTTTCTTGGTGTGGCCTAAAGCTAGGAGTAAGAAGCACATAGCAAGGGATGGATTAGAAAGAGGTAAAAGGGAAAAAATAGTAGGGGGAGGGGGAATCCAACCAAGCAGAATTAAACTTAATAACAAGATATATAGAAGTTATCGGAATAAGGCTTTAAATAAGTACGTTAGAGAAATTGCCGAAGTGGTTTAAGGTTGGTAAGTTTCGAATTTTATATAGGTTGTTTAAACCACATTCGGTTGAAGTCGATATTCTCTGTAAAGGCTGTTTACATTGGGCAGTTGGCTTTTAGTAAACTGTAGCTACAGCTTATTCTAGCCCCTTAGCATCCTGTACGCTGCTTGTACAGTAAAAAGATAAAAGAGTTGTAGTTAATGGTTAAAATAGGAAAGCTTCAACCTTCAAATCTTGTTCAAATCCACAGTAACTCTGTGAGAGTTAATAATGAACAGATAATTATATAACGTTATAACCTATTGTTAACCGTTTATTTAACTAATTAAATGTTTTGCTTGACCCCTAGTCTCGAAGAGATCGGGGTGTGCTAGCCATACCCCCTTGTAGGGCTCAGCACATTTTTAGCCACCCCCCTTAGGGTTGACAAGGCAAGGGATCAGGAATTTTAGAAAAATTATGTTCAAGAGGATTGGAAGCAAGGGCTTGTTAATTGAAATTCCGATCCAAGGGCTGCTGTCTTAACTATGAAAAAATAAGAAGGCTAGTGCTTGGGTGCTTATTACCCTGCATAGGCTGCATAAGTAAAGAGGAGGTTACAATTTAGTACTTGTTTCACAACACCGTTACGAAGTAAGCATACGAACATTTTTCCCTGCTATCGAAGTAGATCAGCACGACCACTCTTCTCGAAGAGATAGAGGGGGGGTGCAAGGCCCAGAAGGGAACAACCGAGGAGCTCTCGAGTATACACAATGCACGCTGCTACGAATGGCAATATAATTATTATTTCATGAAAATTTGTTCATAGGCTAATGCTAATCCTCCTTTATTTCCTTTTCAGGTCCACATACCCCTATCCGTTAGGGGTGCTTGCCGCTTCGGTAGGGGCTAACCTGAGTAAAAAACGTAGTAATCTGTTATTTTGGGCTGTAAGCAAGATGATTATTCATTACTCTTTGAGTATTTGAGAGGTTATTTATATTTCCACATTGTATAATAATTAAGGGTCAAGTTGTGATTTACAATTAGTTAGGATAATTATTACTGAAGTTTTTAGTTATTATTTCTAAGTATCTAGTGGTTATAATGCCTAACATTTAAATAGCGATGTTCAGAATCGCACAACGGGTATGCGAGTGGTTAAAGCGCCTTTCCTTGGGGAGAGCGGTTGTTTCCTGCTGTGTTCACATGTTAACCCGAAATACAATACCTTTACTTAGAAAGCATGTAGAAATACAAGTTTAAAACCAAAAGAATATATAAGTATTATTGGAAAAATTTTAATAAGTTTAATAAGAAACTAGTTATGGAATATGCCCATGTTCATAAGAAAATATTATATCCATAGGCCATAAAACTCCAATATTTTTAATCGCTTGAGGGAAAGGGACTGATTATACCTGGGTGAATAACACTTATTTCTTATGCTAAACTTCTTTATTGAAGTTTATTTTAAGAATTGCTAAGCTTATTATTTACTTATAAAATATTATAAAAATTTGTCTTGCTGGGGGGCTCCACTCATAGCACGAGATTTTTTCATATGTAGAAGAATTCAAGGAGCTGCTATCTCTCAGATTGTTTGCTTATTGTTGTTATGAAAGTTCGCAAAGTAAACTGTGGGAATGCCAGAAGTATTGGGGTAACTTCCTATAAGGTCATATAGTCTTAAGAAGACATCTATCTTAAAACGGAGTGAATTGAAATATCTTAGTAACTTCAGAAACTAAATTAAAGAGATTCTAAGTAATAACGTGAGTGAAAATTCAGAGTTAGCCTATAGTTAAGTAGAACGTACAAAATCGTTTAATAATGGGCGAACCCCTTCCTCCCAAGGCTAAATGATTGATACATGAGCATGTTTGAAAATACCATGAGGAATCTAAACAAAATAGTAGTTTTATAAGCAGTTTCGATAAAAGAACGTACCTTGCATAATGGGTCTACCAAGGTTTAACGTTAGACGCGAGCATTATGCGTAGTTAAACCGGGCGCTTAAAATAACGAACACAGTGTCCAAAAGTTAGACCCAAGCACGGGATTACCTAGTCAGGATTATAAAAGTCCGAACGGGGCTGATTGTAGCAAAATTCCCGAAAGAACTGTGGTAGGTGTAGTGAAGACAAACACTACTGGTGATAGCGGGGTATAAGAGTATAAGATGTAAGCAATCTTTAAATAGCCAGTATTGTGAAATTTGAACTTTCTGCAATAAAACCATCGAATTGAAACGGGGAAAACCCTAATCAGCAATCTTAGACCCAAGCAATAACTGTAACATGATTTGTGGCCACAGGTAATGGGACTCGTGGTAAAGTAAAACAATAGATTGAATCAACGTAAGTATAATTGGCGCGATCGCAGCGCAAACACCTATAAAAGGTGTGTCAGGCATCGACTAAACGTTGGTTGGCTGATAAATTTATAAGGGTAGGCTTAACGCTGCAAGCTTAAGCTTCATAACTAAAAGGCTAAGAATAGGTAGACCTTATCGAAAGGATACAGATAATTAAATACGAAATTAAGCTCCAATAGGTTCATTATGTATTAGGTTTTTTTAGAGAAGTAAAACGTGAAATTAAAATATAAAAAAAATCTTTGCTATCGCAAATTGCTTAATTTTAATCCCTACACTGATAGTAGAATAATTGCAGAATGTAAGAGGTAACTTTGGGTTACATCCGCCAATTTTTAATATTAGCCATTAAAGGCTATAAAAAAAATTATAGTTATTTAAAGATGTATCAGAATAATTAAGGGCGCAAGCTCATTCATGAAAAAAAACGATATTCACCTACAGGTATGACACCCGAATCTCTTAACAAATAAGTTATTCTGGAGTAAAATTTCAAAATATTAAGTGATGGGCTTCGCCCTATCCCCTTCCGGGGATAGAAATGAAAGGTTGGTAGTTTATTGCTGGGATGTAGATAAATAGCTAATAATAAAATTTACTAATCCCCGAGGCGGATATGAGGTAGCTCCTATTAAAATTTAACTAACCGATTTTCATAAATATTATAATGTTAAGCATATTACCTTAACGTAAAAAACACCCTCTTTCACGGCGCAAGTGCGCTCTTATAAAATATGGGATAATAGTAACCTTTACTGTTATTGTATTAGAAATATTTACTGATAAAAGAACATAGTGTATAAAAAAGAGAAAATACATCCTAGACTTCTTTAAAACCACAATTAACCGTATTAGAAAAAGGCAATTCTTTTCTAGGGCTATCAAAACATACCATAAGAAACTTTCAAAGTTGTTTTTAGGAGGACGCTACTTAATGAGGAGCTAGAAAATCTAATTATCTTTGCGCACAGGACAGAATATACCACAAAGTAATTATGAGATAAAATATCTCTAAACGAAAGGATTAAAACTTTCAGAAAAAAAACACGCGCCAAAGATAGCAAAATCGCTATAAGCCTTATAGGGTGGTAAAGGTCGATGTTATAATACTGAAATAAGGAAAAAGTTATCTTTTGAAATTTAACAGCGTAGCAGCTAAAGCCATAGGGCGTTCTAGCAACCGCAGTACTAATAGCTTTAAAAGTGAAGGCATTATAAAAAAAATCATTTTCATTTATTAAATCCAAGTAGTATTGATATTGCTAAACGGAGAATATAGTTTATATAGTATACTTATTATTTAGGGAGAAGGAACTTTCAGATTTACCAAGAGCCTTTGGCTATTTATATATGTCTAATATCATATAAGAATATTTCCGGTAAAGAGTAGATTTTTTCTGCGAAACCTTAATAGTAGGCAATTTAGGTAAAATATTCTTAGCCAGGATACATAAATTTAGTCTCAGACAAGGATAGTGTAACGTTTATTTGTGACAAATTGGGGGGTTTCATGAAAGATTTTTATCCAGTGGAGATGTAGAACTGGAATGGCAAAGATAATCTTGAATTATCGACATAGATGCATAAAAAGTTGAATACAGGCCTTTTTGGTAGAAGTAAAAGCTTCGCAGTAAACCATCAAATTGACGGGAACGTCCTAAAGCAACTAACCCACAGTAAGAGTAGTTATACATCTTTATGGCTAGGTAATGATCGGGGTAAGGCAAAAATAGGATTGATATAACAACGGTTATCGCAGCCAAGCACCCTTTAAGGTTGCGTTCATCGCTAATTGTTGGGATGGCTAATAAAAACTATAGTTATATAATATTAGCTAAGATAGTTAGCTCAGGCCCCTCATATCGTAAGAAATGCATTGGCAAATAAAATAATTTATAATTTCTGTCTCATAATTAGCAGTTTTACGATTAAAATAACATTTACGGTGAAAGTTACAAAACAGAAAAAACGATTACGAAAATAAATATTAACAATCCGAGACTAATCTTAATAACTGCCTTAAAAAGTTATAGTAACTGCCATTTTGTGCTGCTGCGGAAGGCCCAGGCCAGCAGAAAAATTCATATTATCTAGCATAAAAAAAAAATATAGAGTATCTATAAATGAATAAATAACGTCAATGGTAATAGGGTTAATTTAGGAGTGGTTTAAATTAGGAAAAAGAGTAGGGTGGTTTTATAAGAAAAGTGGGCGTCTTCGCTCTAAAAGAAATACGCTAGAACTCTATTGCATGCTTGCTTTTTAAAACAATGGGCCTACTAATCTTTTTACTTTAACCAATATTCTAGTGTCTTGTAAGCCAGAAGAAACTTATTAACAGAGTAACAGCGTTACTTTGGATTAGTTAAACCTGAAATATAATATTTTAAAAAACGCGTTAATTCTCTATTTGGGGAAGCTGCGCCCTAAACATATGACCAAAAAGATAGTTAAGTTTAAATTAAAAAACTTACTATTCGGGAAGAGCAGATAAAAGAATATTATCACTCAGTACCATTTTAGGTAAAGAGTTAGTCCAGGAAAGTTTAACGATAATCTATCTTTGGCTTACACCTAACTATAGACAAAAACAAATCCTTTATCCGCAGAGGCTTAAGCAAATATAACAAGCCTAACAAACTGCAGAGCGGAGGTCAAATCGTTAAGACTTTCTAAATATTGAGAACTACGAAACATTAGATTTTTCAATTTTAACTAAAAGCTGATGAATATTAGGTATTAAAAGACAAAGGGCTTGTAAGAAAAATAGAGGAAGTATAGTTAAGAATCTCTATCGTATTTTCGAGTTGGGATTAAGATTAGTAATTATTTTAATTTAATAATTTTTTATTAAATTCGGGGATCCTTACGAGGTTTAGCCGAAAATGAATCCGTTGAATCTATATTGGATAGTTCAACAATATTTATGAACTATTTAGGGATAAATTCTCGTTTTTATTAAAGCAGATTTCGCGTGTATGTTCAATAAGGGGAAAACAAGCCCCAGAACAAAGAGTTAGGTTCCTAAATTATTAGTTACGTTGAATTTAGAAGGTTTTTTATTAAAGTCGACAAGGAGAATAGGCTTACGAAAATGGAGCCCACAATTTTAGACCCTCCTAACAGAGCGCTTGTTTAAGGCTATTAGAAGCTCGAAAATTTAAGGGATCTACACAAATGCCGAAACCTTGTATATTGACCGTTTCATAAGAGGATTTACTTACATAAGACACAATACACATCGAGGGCGGAATTTTATAAGACAAGCTATGACTCACCGCATAGTTCCTGGTAATAAAGATTTTTGTGTAATTATTTCTATTTAACCAATTTAAATGAAAAATTCATAAAAACATTAATGCTAGTATTAATGCTCACAGTTATAGTATTTAATACTTACAGTTATATAGTATTGGTGCTAAACGTTCATAGGTATTACAAATTTATAATAATATTATTGTCTTTTATAATAGTATTAATACTAACAGTTACTCAAATAAAGTATATGAATGCTAACAGTTTAAGTATTAATATTTAATAGAAAATTGGTTCTATTATAAAATATTTAATACAAACTTGCCTTGCTGTGTTAGCCCTTCAGGCCTAAAGAATGTATTTTTAAACGTAGTCAGTTTAAATATCGGTTAAATGTATTTTACAATACATATGCCTTAAGTTTAATGTGTAGATTAGAATATACTTTAAATGTTAGTAGATAGGGCGTTTGGGTACCAAACGTTGAGTAAATAATGGTTTATTTTTTTAATAGAATGATAACAAATTTAGAACTCAAGGTGAGATGGTGGACATGAGAACTTAAAAAAAATTTTCCGGCCTAAGTTTGGATAGTAATTAAAGTAACGGCCTCCTAGTTTCTTTCTTATCTAAAGGTTTAAACGATGGGCACTCTTGTCTTACTAAGGGACACATTTTGGTATAAATGTCGGAAAAATAGTAAAAATGTATTTGCTATCTAAATAACAAAATATAATTTGTTACTCAAGGAAAACAAATTGATCAAAAACCGTTACCTAGAATCTGAAAAAAAGTTAAGCTAGTAGAGAATAACGAAGGGCGAAAATGAGACTACAATCATGGAAATGGAAGATTAGGCCCCCGACATTGTGAATAGGGAACCAAAGCTCTCGGGGACACCCTAAAGCCTCCTAATAACTAACTTATTGACGAAAGTCCTTGACGATCAGTATTCATGATGTATGGTAACAGTTAGGAAAGATTTTCGTTATACGATGGGTTACCGCCGGCTCTTAAATCAAGTCATGTAACGGTAGAAAATACTGGGTAAAAGGGCAACCGGAGTAGAATGGCGTTTTTCAATATATTTAAATATTGTAAAGGTGTCTCTGCCCCAGGGAAACTTGGATTTCGCAAATATTGTAATAGAAAAATAGATAATATTACTTTAAGCAATAGAAATTATTTTGTACCAATCTTGGGTTTTATATAATTTTAATTAATGATAAAAGACAATTACATAATAAACAATCCTTATTCCTTAGCTTATATATCGGGGATTTACTCTCTGTTTTTTTTTCTATAAAAAAACACGCAGTGGTGCTTCCCTTAATCTATCAAAAAAATTCAAACTTAAAAATGAGGGTAATAAGCTAAGGCCCTTTTTTCTCAAATTTCTCTACTATAAAAGGATTAAAATTCTTTTTAGACAAAGTAAGGAATTGTTTTAGGAAAGTAGCAGAGTGCTTATGCGTTAGTTGATGCGGGCGGCAGTAGTAGTACGCTTCTTCTCGTAAAGACTTAATAGATATTTTTAAACATTTAATGAAAGCTATCCGTTTATTACACAGAGGAAGTGGTAAATTTTTTTCAGTTGTTTAAAACAAGTGTAAAGTCATAATGATTTAATAAGCAGCATCTTACTACGAAGGATGATAGCAATAACAATTGGCATCATTAAAGCATTCTAGAATTTCGGGTACTATGCCAAACCAACTTGCACTCTTTATCTTTCGTAAAATAGAACCGGTTGAAAGGACGTGTAAAAAGAGAATTTTGCTATATCTCAATCCTTTACTGAGTAGAGTTATGTTAGAAGGCGAAAGGATGTTTTTTTTTGTATAATATAATAAAAGAAAAAATACATAATTATTAGGTTAAGGAGTAAACTAGTGTTTAAAACACACAGATAAAAAGGAAGATATTTGCTCTACCTACAAAAAGCTTTACAAATGTTTTTTAAGCAGGTAAAAATTATATAACAATCTCCAGAGTAAACAGTTTTAGCACTTTTATGATTTTCACAGTCTTGCAGATATAACAATTATATTGTTTATACCCTTTCTCGAATACTTTATCCTTACAGTGAGCAAAGAAAAATGTACTTAATGGAGGCTTCCGCACCACATAAAATAGCACGAATTCATGATTCTAAGTTCATTCTAATAAGGATGGGTAGAGCACATTTGTTCTGAGTAAACCGGAGTTGAAATTTTAACGGTTATATCTTTAATATTCCAAATTTAGGTAACCCCACAAATTAGCCTAATCCTTGAAAGGATTAAAATTTTAGTGCGCGAAAGGAACTCGGCAAATTACTACCGTAACTTCGGAATAGGGGGTGGGCTCCAATTTCTTTGATTAATTCAAGTAAAATGCCGGAAGAAGCATAAAATGATATGTTACGACTGTTTAATTAAAACACAGACTTTGCTGAAAAGATTTAAAAAATCTACTATAACAGTGTGAAATCCTGCCCGGTGCCGGCTTTGTGGGTTAACAGAGATATTAAATATACATTATTGAGGACGACGGCAAACCGCCCGTTATAAGGCGGCCTTTAACGTGAAGGTCCATAAGGTATGCAGAAATGCCTTGGGGCGTTAAAATGCGGTTCTTTGCATGAATGGTGTAAACGATATAACAGCTGTCCCTATGGGGAATTTGACCTCAGTGAAATTTGGCATAGTGTGCAGATACACAGCTTACCTCTAGTTAGCGGAAGGCCCTAGTGCAGCCTTACCTGTCTCACTAATTAATGAAGGAAATGTTTTGAAATTTTAAGATTTATAAGGGTAATTGACAATGTGACTATGAGAATCCTTTAATTTTATCTTTCATATGAAACTTGAATTTGGTTTAGGAATTTTAAAAGGAATTTATGATTCAATCTGGCTTTACTGAGTCCTTGTTGCTTCGTGCGTTTAGCGCAGCTATGCTATAAAAAAAAAACAGCGAAGTTATTTTAGAAAACAATATATAATTATAAAAGTAATATCAACCTAATTCAGTCCTTACTATTTAATAGTAAGTGACTTTTGTAAGGAAAGTTCGCTGGAGACAGTTTAGTATGTGGGCGACAGACCTGTAAAGAGTTTAGTACAGGTGGTCTAATACATTATAATTATTTTGTGTTGCTTTTTTTATAAGTCTAACCTTATTTTCATCATATAAATGATTTTCATTTGCTGGGGGCATGCAGGCTTTTTTTTCCTGGTAACGAATATGTATGCAGCCCATTATACACGTAAAATATACTAAGTTTCAAATTTTTTAAGTAGGATTTTAAACTATGTAGAACATAGAGATAATTGGAAATAACTATGTAAATTTTCGGCTGCGCTTTATGCTAAAGCTTAATAAAGTTTTTATAATATTTTAGTAGCTGTTTTTTTTTACCTTGCCTGTTACACCAGCAAGCTCTGTGAAAAAAAAGAATAGTTTGTTTTTAATATCTAATAAAGCTCAACTGGCTAAATTTTGCCTTACTGTTGATTATCTCAAATCTTGATTGCGAAAGCAGGGCCATCGGATCACAGATGCAATAGGAATCAACTCTGGATTTTGGAA
>JACYFI010000088.1:0-15164 GCA_020975735.1 Ophiocordyceps xuefengensis
ATGTCTTGATAATTTTCCCCTTTTGCCTCGTAAAAAAAATAATATTGATTTTGTTAAGGAGCCCGTAATTAAAGTTTTAGGATATGTTAATTGGTTTATAACGGATGCTATTTTGTAGCAATTTTTTAATCATTTAAGTAGTATTAAATGCACTTTAACCCCTATTAAAGGATGGTAAACCATTAAAAAGAAAAGAAAATTTATAAAGTTTGTATATCAAACTTCGAACTAACACTAAATTGACCTGGTAGGTTAATGAGTAGTATCTATTTTTCTATTAGTATTTAAACTAAATTTAAATGTTCAAAATTCAATTTTAATGCTTTCTTTTTTTATTGAAAACAGCATCATTATACCTTTTAAGCAAAAAATGAACCTTCCGAGCATGTAAATCCTATTACTAATCTTTGAAGAAATGTAACAATGTGTAATCATATGCACTATTAAAGGAAGTTTTACCACAATCTTTAATTACTTTAGATGGTTTTCAGTATTATGTTTAATTTATATTTTAATAATATGCTATAGGCTCATTAATTGATTGTACTCTAGTATCGGTTAAGAAGAAATATATCTATTATGAATTTCATAACGGGTGAAATAATTACTACGTGATATATTCAGTTTTCTTACTTACTATATTACCTTGATGGGCTTTCAAATCCTTATATATTATTTATACTACCTATGATAAAAACAGAATGAAAAATTACTCTAAAGTTAGAACTAATATCTAATGAAAGAATATGCAAATTTTTTATGTTATACTATCCCTTGTTAAGGCTTTGTCCTAGTTATTTGTATATAAGCATCTCCCATCTAGTTGAAGCCTACTAATAAAACTATAAAAGGACGAAGGAAGGGTTAATAATAATCTTTTTTTCAAATGTTTTCACCTACTTTTTTTTAAAGCGGTTTTTTATGTACATCGCCCTATTGTATAGGGCAAAACTATATTATACCCATTTCAAAACAAATAGGGCCAAAATTAACTAAAACTGATTTCGTTTGACTCAAATCGTCTGTTGTCCTATTCATGAGTATATAGCACTTATTAAGTTAGCTTCCTAACTGTGGCACACTCAAAGGCTACATTTGCCTAAGGTGAAAAATTAACAAAACTTACTTATTTTTAGTTAAAAGCTGTAATATTTTTTCTGGTTCTAATATTACATATATTTCTAAGAATCATGAAATAAAAAGAAGATCCGGACAGTGGATTAAGCGCGGTTTTCAGCTACCTATAGTGAACCCAGCCTGTTGCATTCTATGGAGAAATCGACCGATCTTGGTATACTAAATTTAGTAATATTTTAATCGTTTGTCACTATATTTGCCAAAGAAAAATTAATTGAGACTTCTTCAATGACCCTGTCAGGTCATTTCGCTTTAAAGTTTTTATTTTTCCATAAATATCATAAAAACTTTATACCTCCCAGGATCCTAAACTATTAATATTATTTTAGAATAAAACAACAATTAAAACGTCCTTTAATAATTTACTAGAAACTTTTTAACGTTCGTTTGTAAGTGTTTAGTTGAAGCACTAAGCTTCTCCTGTTCAACCTCATACTAATAATTCACACATAAACTATTATATTAGTTGTTTTACAATAATTGATATTTAGAAATTCTTTTTCTATTAAAATCACCGTTCTGTTAAGTTACATTTTCTAATTTTAGAAGCTGATTGTTCTCTATGAGAACTGCTATTGTTTATAACAAAGGTTTTACCTCTTGTTCAATTGCTTCCATATTTTGGTTGTAGTCTACGTTGTTTCATATATTAGGCTTTCATTTTTTATTCTAGTTCGTTCTGTATGTTTATAACAAAACTAGTATCCCTGGCTGCTAGTTAATCATATAATCGGAAAAATAGAGCTTTATTATAAAATTCTCTATAGTTTAAATAATTTTTCTTATTATTTTTCTCTTGATTTAACCATTTCAGGAAATAACTCTAACAAATGAATTAAAAGTTCATTGTATAACCATATTTATGTAACTGAATTTTTTTCAGGACTTCTCCACTAGAATAGATTAATGATTTGTACTTCTAGAATTATTCTTCCTGTAGAAGCAGATCCTTATATAATAACTTCAGTTTTTTTTTTTTTAAAAAATCCTATAAATACCACAAGTTCTGTAGTTCTGTAAGCTATATTATTAACGGAACAGATCTTCACTAAATTAAACTAAATAAATACGGGTTTAATATTTTTTAGATCTTAAAAGCTCTTTTTATTTCTTCATTAGGATTAATATTGATGCGAATAATTATCTTTTATGGTTGAGATAGTTTTATTATTTTGCATTTATAAAAATATCATACTCAATTTTTGGGCTATTTAAGTCAACCAAAGATAACCTGTACCTACATAGGATAAGGATTATACCCTATTATCTCAACTAGTTCTAGGAGCTCCTATAGATGGCGGTAATAGAAGACCTCTACCCCTGATAGTCAACTACGCACCAAGAAAAGAATTCTTGACGCTTTATTACTTGTGTAGATAACGAATTAAGTCACCGTTATGATACGTCAGCATAATAGCTGAAATCAGAAGTGAAATGCTTCGGCTATACTAGGTTATAAGATAGCTAAAGTATACACCTGGTTAGTATTATTGTATACCTAGAAAAAGCCCTAGTAATGAAGACCAAAAAATTCATAAGATAATTTATATTGGTTGGTTGCGGAATGATCGATTATATAAGCGTGTAACTAATTTAAAAAGGATGACCTTTTTTTAAATAGTTTCCAAGTTGTATGTTTTTAAATAAATAAAATAATGATACTTTACATAAACACCCTGAACCGTATGACTTTTTATTTTTAGAATAATGGTTACGTACACATTAAGCCTATTCTTAATAATCTCATAGTGGCGGTGCTTAATGCTGAGGGAGGCCGCCTACACTTGTCGGCCTAACGGGATGTGGTTGTTT
The DNA here is from genome assembly GCA_020975735.1 of Ophiocordyceps xuefengensis. NCBI lineage: Eukaryota > Fungi > Ascomycota > Sordariomycetes > Hypocreales > Ophiocordycipitaceae > Ophiocordyceps > Ophiocordyceps xuefengensis. Next base: position 2,950 of record JACYFI010000088.1, read on the forward strand.
AAATATTGTTTTTAGGCTGGTATTCAAATGCTCGTATAAAAAAGTATTTTTCTTTTCTTAAAAACGCAAACCTATAATGATACTTTTATGCTTTCAATAAAATTACTTAACTTATATAATATATTGTACTGCAAAATTTTAGGCAAATTATTTCTTGCCCATATTAAACAATAAAAGCCTAGTGCAGAAGCCTACTAATCTGTAGGCCACACCTATAAAGTACTTTATTAAATTTAAAGTGTACAAAATATTAACAGTGTGGATAGACTAATAGGTTTAATCCACCCGCCCGTCTAATCGAATATATCAGGATTTCACACCGTTGCTTTGCATGGTACAATTAATCTTTATCAATGAAACCCTTTTTTAGCTCAGGCGCAGTTTTCTGAAAATTTTATTCTATATAATTATCATTATCATGAATCTGAAATCACTTTTTGTTTCTTTTGACTCCTTTATCCTTTTTTCTTCAGCTAATAAGTACATTTGAATTGCATTTTTTTCCTTTTTCTACTTCCTTTTACACTTTTGTCTTTTTACAATCTTACTTAAAGTAATTTGTAACATTTCTGCTTTTTGTCTACTCCTTTACCTTTGTCTTTTTAATCTCCAATATCCGCGTTCCCTTTTGATGCAGCAGGATATCAATCTAATGTTCTTCTACAAGAATCCATTTATCTGGAAATCTTTGTACGACACCAGAGAAGCTTCCAGGTCATTCGGGCTTAGGTTGGAACACATGAAGGTTGAAGCTAAGGAGCGGGTGCTGATTTGGTCCAGCTTGAGGTGAAATCGGGACAGGTGCTAAGATGGTCCAAAGCTTGAGAGATTCGCCTAAGACCCCCCTTCAGATGAGTTAAGTTTGCGTCCCCGATTCCGTATTATACTGTCTTCCTTGCTGTTCACTTCTCTACCCTCTTATCCTGTCAGCTTAACCTTATCTATAGGATAAGATATAAATCTCCATTTACTCATCTTTTACAAGTCTTGTCGGGTCATACTGACCACCCGAACGTTCACAGAATAAAAAGTTAGCGGTCTCTATTTAGACATTTCCTTCTTTTCCTTATCATAAGCTCCCTTGTTCGCCCTGATCACTATTATTGTAGGGGGCGTTCTTAACCGATAACAAAGGTTGTTAGGTAGTAGGAAGAGTTCTTAATATTAAGAACCCACCTATTGGGATTGAAAGTTATAATAAACAAAGTAGGTTTTTTCATTATAATTTCCGTGAACTACTAGCCCGGACTCAGATTTTTTTGATTGAAACCCTGATAGACCAACCACTTTCCTCGTGACTTAAGATAAACTTATTTAACAATATGATTAGGCTTTAGAACAGATACAAAGATACTATAACTGAATTACTGATCAAACAAATGTTGGGCGGAAAGTATATATAGATACGTTAAAAACCAAATCTTATAAGGTATTATAAAGAGCGTAAATCCTGGTATACACTCTCTTTTCACTTAAATCTAGAAACTGGGTTTTACTTATTGCTTGTTAACACTAACTCCCATACCATAAGGACCCCTACTCATTTAAACTACCCTTTTATCTAAATATTTAAGTTGTTGACCTCTAAATCTAAAAACTGTATTAACTATAATTTATTTTAAAAAAATTCTTAGTCAGAAACGTTGGTTGAAAAAAAAAACAAGATATATAGTAGTCTAAACATAGATATTTAATTTGATAAGCACTAGGTATAATTCAATGGATATACAAGTAGCTAAGTGAAACTACTTCTGGTGGATATTAAAGAATAATTAATAAACGAGGGTATCGTATAGACTCTGTGTCATTTAATATTCATGCATGGGTGGAATAATTATACTAGTATCTGTAAAGAATCCAGAGAGCCCTAAACCATAAAATATTAATCTTTAGTTAAGTAGACAAAATTTTAGTGGAAAATAGAGGCGTAAGATAACCCTCGGGTCAACTTAAGATAATGTCGCCTTCATGTGCCATATTATAATAATTTACGGTCAGTAAGGATTAGCTAAAAAGTTAAATATCTAACTTTAACTGAATTAGTGTAGTAAAATCGCCACCTATGTACTGCTATAAAATACACGTTTATCACTACTAAAAAGCAATATTGACCCATAAGCCAGAATTTCTAAATATAAAAAATCTTTTACTATGGAATGCTAGTCTTAAAAGGGACAAGCCTACTAGGACTAAACTAGCAATAATATAACTGTATAATTAAGGTAATAATCACATTACTTCAACGATATCTCTTAAGTCTTGATATCATCTACAGCTGCTTTTACAGGCACCTCACCAAGGATAAAATGCCTTGTAACAAGCGGTGGATTTAATTAATGGAATATTACATATTTAAGAAGATAAACCTATAATTAGCATAACCGATCATACCTAAATTGGTGACATAGTGATAAGCAAATTTGTTTTTTTTTTATTTGTTGAAATAGCCTACTCAAGCAAGCTAAACACAGTAGTTATATGACTCCTAATTCATAAACAAGAATAGTAATACAGTAACCTTACTTTATTGAAATTAAAGGAGATGACCGATTATAAAATACCCGGCCGTAACCATTGTGGAGCTGTATTTAACCGGAAACTGGCGTAGGTCGCTTCCATCGCCCAACGGGTTATCCAAATAATTGGAAGCTTACCTGGAACTTGTTGCCATTAGGTCCTATTAATAAACGATATTACCTATCTATGATTATAACACTTTTCTAGGTAAGGGCCTAATTTGAGAATATTACATCTATAACTAAACTACCTTGAGATCCCAGTAATAGTGTTACAAGCATACCTAATGTTAAAAACAATCTCCAACTCTATTGTTAAAAAATTGCCGCAAAGAACTTGATTAAGCTTGCAAAATTCTAGTAAATCAAAAACTACTAAAGAGGTATGACAACCCCCACATCCCTTCTCCCCTACATAACAAGGTCAACAGGGTATTTTTCCAGTTACTAGTATAATATCATAAAAGTAAACAAGCTTAAGTAGCTAAAGAATCTTTGATTAATTGCTTTAAATCAACAATTTATCCTACAAATTGATTTATTGGGGTGGTTTGATACTAACAATGCGTTATTTATCGTAAAAACTTCTATCCTATATTCATGCCGATTTTGATCTTCTAATTGAATTTATACCCTTCAAACCGTGAAGATGTAGCCACGATTTAATCTTTAATTGTGGATTTTACATAATCAAGGATAAATCCAATAAAGTTTTATACCTTATAAATAGGGTTTTTTGTTAAAAAATGGAACTATTATATTGGGTAATATCAGCAAAGATAACTGATTGTTAAACTAATTGCAGATTTAACCGCCCCGTATTTGTTTATATTTTCGATCCAAATATCAAACTATTTTTCTCCCTATTATCTAAGATCTCTACTATGTTGCGTAGATATTCTAAAATCTCAATTGTACTCGATAACCAATTTATCCTTTGTTGTTGATGGTGCATACGACATCAAAGTCTTCCTTGGCCATGAACCAAATCCTGAAATTAATCTGGGTCTAAAAACTTACCATTATCAGAATTATTACAGGTCTTTCAACATGGGAGGTAATACCCGCAAAACTCTGATTTAACGCGGTTGTCAGATAAACCTAAATTATTTGATGTTTTATATGTTACTCTTTGATCTAAACCTTCGCAAGATAAGATGAGCTTTCATTATTTAAATCTTTACCGTTGTTTAACAATAATTAAAACTCCGTCGCTTATTGAGTTAATAACGGATATTTTTCTAAAATAAATAATAAAGTATATTTAAACTTCAATTGAACTTTGAATAGTTTAATATCTTCCGGTTTTAGAGCCATATAGTAGAAGAACCCGAACCACTAAGATTAGTTGTAAATAGATATATAAAGTTTAAATCTTTGTATGTAAGGACTACATTTAAATTTTACAATTGAACACGTCATCCTATTTAACATGTTTATTCCTATCTACTATTATACCTAAATAAACCCTCACCGTCTTATTAAAACAGATCTGACTCTAAGGGTTTACAAACTGTAGAATTATACAAGGTAGAAATATTTTTTTAAATCGAATTGTTTAGATGGGACTTTTGACATAGGTAAGTTTCAACATGTTGCTGATTGAAACGACCGAAGTATTAAAATCCCTGTTTTCTTTCAAAACCCCTATATAAGGAAACCTAAATCGAATAAATTTTCCGTGGCTTATCGATACAACTTGCCGTCCTACTCTTTGCTGCTTTATACAGGCATTACTGTTTAGATTCTGTTGACTTCTAGATCCGCCCGAATTGTTCCAGTTCGTTTCACTACTTCAGGCTTGTTACCGTACCTGAGTAAATTACTTAGCCCTGACAATAGTTTATTCATTTATAGATTGGTACCCTTGAAGCTTTAGGCATATCCCCCACGAGTTTGACAGTTTATCCCCAGAGACCACGCCTTTTCCCCTGAGGTGTCCTTCGAGGGATCATAGGCTCATAAATCCTATAGAATAGATATGAACTAGGAACTTATAATAATACAGGTATTACAATAGATACTGTTAAACTTCAATATTGAAATTTCATACCTATACTTAATATCACTATGTAACATCTAAATTAAGTTATATAAGATACCTTGCTATTTATTTAACCTACTTCAAAAAGATCCAATAGTTACGCTAATATTGTTGGTGAAATTAAACATTAGAACAACTTATACCCGTCTACCTGACCACCGACATTTTCTACCAAAAAGCCGAAGACTATCACCTAGTAAAATGGTAAACACAATTTATACCTTAATCATTATTTATATTCAATAGCAAGTATCTTCCCTCTTTAGTCTATTAAAAAAGCTAACTAGAATGCTAGCCATAAGCCTGATTCTGCCTCCCGGCAACTATTAGAATGTAGCTAGCATACGTTGTTGTCCTATAATATCTGGTCGAGGTTTAATAGGAACTTACCAATATTAGGGAATTGTTATAGATATATGCAATATTTCCAATTAGAAATAGCATTAATATTATATATTTTCTATTTAAATACGAATCCTATGATTGCTATTAAGAAAAAAGTACTAAGGTTGCATAACTCCTCTTTTATTTTTTTATATATATCAAATTATTCTATGTTATTACGCTAATAATACTATATATTATTTTAGTTATTAATGACTAGGGGCATTGTAGGTATTTGAAACTAACAATCCTTATGTCCCGTAGCACTCCATGGTTTTACCTTTTAAACTTAATACCGCCTTTAGTATGTAGCTGCACTGAGGGCTTGAGGCTGTAGTATTCTGTAACCCTAAACCCCCCCTGCCCCCGGCCCCCGAGAAAATTAAGGAAAAATAATATTGACAGACCCCAGCCAGCAGAAAAATTACTAAATTGCACATTATAATTAAGTTAAGTCATTACTGTAAGTCCTATAGAACAATATGTCTAATCTATCCGATTCCTAATAACTATTAGGCATAGAACTTGTAATATTCCAAACATATTTCTGAACAACTGACCATAAAATACTCCTTTCTTCTAGTTAATAAAAAACTGAAAAACTTTAATGTAGTACTACAGGAATATGCATCAACATATTAATACCCAAATGAAGGGCAAAGCAAAAAAGAATGTATGACCAATCCCCGATGTAAACAAATTCAATTGTGTTAACTCAGTACTATAATCTGTTATTGCATCTTAACATTCTAAATCCTCCTTGGTTCTTAGAATCAGATTGCCTGGTACTTAAATATGATCAAATTCTTATAAAATCTTTCATTAGGTCTATCTAAAAGGCAGGAAACTGGTAACTCAATATCATTGGTGACCTTCTGCAAAACTGTCATTTTTGAGGTAACATTGTATTTCACCATTAATATATAATTTAAAGGATGGAAGGCTATAAGTATTAATATAACTGCACGTGTTATAGTTCTTAATTAACTCGAATAAAGTCACTAAAATCATTGTAGTTTCACAAATGACTATATTTATACCTTTAGACTATAAGGCTTTTCACGTGCGTAGTCATCTAGGAATTTTATATTTCCCTGCGATTGCCATTGTGAGATTCCTTTAAATTTCACTATTAAAGTACCCTTAAGGCTTTTAAAGTTCCAGTATAAGTGAAAATTTATTCATAGTATTGTAAGCTAAGTTTTGAACCTTAAAAATTATATTTTCTTTGACGATTTTCAACCCTGAGTTTTTATATCTCAAATAATAGTATCTTCCCCTTATATCTAAAAAATTTTCTACCATCCTGTTCTTAGTAGGAAATCCAAGAACTTACCTATCAATTTAAATCCCTTCAGATGAACACTTTTCAATATGTATATCATGATATCTCTACTCACTCATTTTTAACTTAGTTTCTTCAGATAATTCTACCTAAAGCTTTTTTGTCTCTTAACTCAATAGCTGATTCACAATGAGATTTTCAAAATAAGGATTTTATTTTTCCTTTTCGTAAATCAATTAATATTTATTAGTTTCTTTGAGGGCAGTACCGGCCGAATTAAAAGCTGATTTCCTTACATATATTCCTCCTTTAAAGACTTTACCTAATCTTTGGCTTTTAGTTTGTTCGGACGTGTTTATGTAAGGGAACTTCTCCAGCTATTTTATATGGTTATATTCAGTAGGGATTTAATTTTTATCAAAGTAATGTCTTGTCTCTAGAAGCAAATCAGAAATTTACAGTATTATAATATGTAAAGAAAGATTAGAAATACCCATATTTATTAATTGGGTCTTGAATATTAAACTATCTCTAGTTTTTAAAACTAATAAGATTAAATATTTTGGAAATCTTTTAGATAGGGTCTTTTAGAGCTGACCCTACATAAATATTATTTGTTAATTTATAGTTTAACATATATATCCCCAGATTTTATTTCATATTCTCTTTCAAGATATCCTTCTAGCGTCAAAAGCATTAGATACACTGTTACGGGGCTGGGTTGATTTTTTTAACAGGGTTATTACTGACGAAGTTACTTAAATACGATAAACTACGAGAATATCATTGTGTCACAAATCTTTACAACACGTTTTTGAAAGTGGCCTTTTCTAACCATGGTTTAGTAATTGTGTGGATAATGAGAAGTGTCATCCTTCGGAAGTTTTTATTAAAAAAAATAGAGATCTACATTCCACACTAAATAAGATAACCCTAATAATCACATGAATGTATCATGTAACTCAACTAACGGCTCCATTTGTGCAGTAGCGGCTATCTTTGGAACATAAAAACCTCACCGCCTAGGCCGTCCAAAGTATTAATAAAAATGTTATTTAAATAAATTTCTTCATAGTTTGGTACAGAACGATAGAATTTCTAATTAAATTATAGAATTGATTTTTTAAGTATAATAAACTACCCTCCTCTTAATTACACATATCAGCGTTATAAAACAGTTGACTAATAACCAACAAAAATTAAGCTACATATAGTAATAATAAATGACATCATTAAAGGAATAACGTAGTTGCTTTGAGAAAGCAAAACCAATATTTGAGTAAGAGAAATAACTTGGGTTTTAATGTGATAGGGTTTTAGCTACACCTGATTATTAAACCACCAAATACGTACTCTAATTCCACTCTCCCTCCTTAATAACCCACAGTTTGCAAACCCTGGCACACTATTTATTTTTATGAGTGTAACACCGGAAATGCTCTTTTTTAAATATCTCCTCTAGACATGAAGTCTCGTCTTAACCTACTTGCCCCCTAAAAGTCTTTTTTTCTAATTTAGAACGCGGGATGGTGTCGGATATGTATGATGCTCACCGTATAAAATTGCATGTTTTTAGCCATTATATTTTCTTTGAACGTAGAAAAAATAATGCTGGCCTTGTAGCCATGACTTATTTAAATTTGTGTGGAAGAAAAGCTTTAGTTTAACTTAATTCTCGTATCAGATCATTGCAAAATTTATTTTGTTTATAACAATATAATTTTAAAGATTGTCCTATATCAAGTTTTTTAATGCATTTTTACCTAAAATTCAAATCGCACAAATCATGCAGTAATAATACTCTAAAATATAAGTACCTATTATTAAAACCATATATCCCAATTTCACTTAGCCACTAAACCAAAAATAGGAATAATTACCCAGAAATTTTTAATATCTATAAAACAAATACTTAAAAAGCATAAAATAAAGAATTTTACACCAAAGTTGGATCTATTTTCACCCATAAGGAAAAACTATGAAAATCCCACTCGAATTCAGAACGTATTTCTCTTGCTTAAGGGGTTATCGGTGTTGCTAATATTAAAATTAAGAGCCTAAAAAAATATTGGTTATATTGACACACAATAAAAATAAAAGTCCAATATCTACTCATTTAACCATTAAAAACAATTTGTACTAATCATGTGTACCCCCATGCTTAAGCCACAATGCTTTATTAATAAATAAAAAGATAATAGGATTTTGTAATGTATACAGGTATAACACAAGATATAGGCACTTGAGATATAGTACTAATTATTCATGTTTAAGAAACTAAATTTTCGTGCGGTGACCGGTGAGTCCAGCAAGAATTTTGTTTTTATTCATATAGGCCGAGCCTAACATTACCTCTTATTAGTACAGCACCCTTTAAATTACTATAGATTTTCTAATAAAGTATAATTTTATGTTCCGGTAAAGCTGAAAAAACATTTCTTTTGACGTTACTTAAATAGACACGCACCTCATAACACTAGTTTTAATATAGCTCGATAAAGATAAGAATAATTATAACCCTTATTGGCTATAGTGCACTTTAACTACCATTTAGTTTACCGAAGAAACCTATTAAGAGGTACACCTAGCAAATGAAAAAATAGTGAAGCCTAAACTTAAAAGCTATGGAAACAGGATGTAAATAAAAATAACCTTATTAATTATTTACTAATTGTGATAGGAAATTAGTTTTATCATTAATATTCTTCATTTTTCTTTATTTCACTAGATAGCACATATAGAAGGAGAACCTTATTGCTTATAGTATGGAAAAACATGCCATTTAAATTAACTAATTGGTATATTGTGTTTAAATAAAATATATAAATGCTTGGATTGGATCAAATAAACTAGATATACCCTAACTATATATATAAATAAACCTCATGACTGTAAACTTGTAACTATAAGGCAAATAACTTTTAATTCTAAATTTGGTGTTAAAACCTACCCTATCGTGTTCCTATTATTAAGAGACTAAGAGGCATCATTTAATATAGAAAGTTGCAACTCAGTTTCATTGCTTGAGACCCTGACCCTGTATAATAAAACTTAAATTGCCCAAACAATAAAATAAATATGAAATTTTACTATTAAAGCTTAACAATGTGTACCTATAGGTGCTTACATGCGTCCATAAACGGTCCAACTCTAATGATGTCGGGTTGAAATTTATCGCTCCAAATTAAAGAAAAATAACACTTTATATAATCATATTACTACTACAGAAGTACCTTTATTTTGATATCTACCTTTTTCATCTCCTTTCTTATTTAGACAAAACCTTGATCGAACGTTGGTTAGTTAAATGTTTTTTTGTTTTTACATTTTTGCTACTTTAAGCTCAATCCTGTCAAGAAATCCTTTAGATTAACACCAGACAGGTAATTATTGAAAAAGGTAAAATCTTTGTCCCTATTAATTTTTGTGAAATGATTTTGACATCTATAAACTCAGTAGTAATCTTTATACGAATAAGTTTGACCAATCCAAAGAAAACCACTAAACTTCAATAGTAATTCAGGCTCCTAACATGCTTGAGTAACTACAATAAGTAATACTACACGGACTTCCTGTTTTATGTAATTTGATTCTCTTAAGTACTTAATTTTAAAACAACCATACTCACTTGTTAACCATCTACCATTGAGGGTCTAATTTGAATTAAGTGGTCAATAATGGTCTTGCCTAAAGCAAACAAGTATTCAGAGAAAAAGGCCTCTAAGAGGTAAAGGAAGTTAATCCTTTTTTAAAAAGCTCTAATATTTATTATTTTTTGCTAAACCTTCAGCGTCCATTAATTACCCCTCTTGGATCATAACGGACTACTTTTTTTTGCATAAGTAATGAAATAAATCAAATATTTTGAGTTTTTAGAAGGATATTTCAAAATGAGGTATTACTTTTGTTATAGTTTGATCTAAAAGAACCTATTTGTAAAAATCACAAAACCATTTATCTCGCTTTACCTATCTTGCCTGCTCCAAAAATAGCTTTAATCCAAGTTTTAAAATTCCTAGGTCTTCTTACATGAGATTAATTGAGAATTTAACGCCTTCGAATTGTCCAACCTACTAGGTTTTTGGGTGTTTACGAATTTAAAAAACAAGAAAATGCAATCCTTCTTGCATCGAATGAACCTATTATTAAATCAGGGTCTAAAGGTGTTTTGCTTTGTCTAAGTTAGGACACAGTGAGAATAAGTTGTTCTTTGAAATAATTTGGTAGAAGGGATTTAACTGATAACTCTATTCGAAGCCAGTAGAAGGTTTAATCTTATAACACGGTAAATTAATACCAACATCAACTAACCTTTACTGTTGCTCTTTTACAATAAATCTTGGTCGAATTGTATACCTGACCTAGATCCGCGACTTGCCCATTTCGTTTTTACTCATCTTCTCGGCTTATTACTATAACTGCAGAAATTAGTTAAGCCATCGATTATAATTTTCAATATAGGGGCTTGTTACCAGAAACTTTAGGGTGTTCCCCGGAAAATTTGATTATTTACTGCCCCAACGTTTGTTGATAAGAGTTTCCCAAGTCCTTTTTTCTAGGGAGATTCAACGAAATGAAGTGGTGGTGCACTTACTTCTAAATAAAAATCATATCGTTAAATTTAACTAAAGAGGATTTTATAATAGTAAGGTTTGATTATCATATATCTGTATAGCTTATATCACTTAACCTAGTTTATAAATATATAATTACGTCTAGACCTAGTACTTTCCTGAAATTGGGGCTAAAAAACCTGTCCCAATCACATGAACTGGAAAAAGTAATTATTAACCGAATCACTCCCCCTTTCATCGACGCGTACGTGATTTGGTTTCCCATACATACGGCTCCAGTATTTTGCCTTAGATTTATTCTTTTTTCATTCGTATGTGAGGGTGTTTTATGCCATATGATTTCATGTGGCACCTCCTCACATAATGGTATTTGCTTACGATTCTTCGAGCCATAATTTCTATCTACTTCGGGGTTGCTTTAGGATTAAGGGCGTCCCTTCATCCATAACGAACGTGATGCAACTGTCCACTCTGTAGCCCGGCAGTCACATAGTACACAAGTAATACCTTTTCCAAAGAAGCTTTGGAATACTTCGGGCATTGACTTTTAGAATATATTATCATCCATTTTATATTGAAAGGAGCATACTGGTTAATTCCTAACTAGTTTTACGAACGCGAGGCTATCTTGCCCTTTAAGATTTTACCATAAGTTGCAAATATTTTAGCTTGAGTTTCCACCTTTTAGAAATGTGCTTGCTAGAAGGTCTGTGCACACAGATCCTTTCAGTATATAGTGTTACTTTAGGCTTAGTGGCACATTTTACAAATAATCGCGGAACGACTAGTATTGTATTTACCCTATAGACTGAATTGTATAGTCGAGAATATGAGCATTCTCTTAAGATTCTTGCAGATTCGAATAAATTGTTGGTATGGTCTACCTTTTTTAAGGAAACCATTGCTTTCAATTTTTTTTTTGTGACCTTGCTATCGGGCGCTAAAGAAGTCTATATTTTTTATTATTTCGCTCAAAAGACATTTCATTCTCTAGAGTAAGTCTCCATGATTACTTCTTTTGACTCTAACCGATAGGAATTGCAGTCGTTGTTTCTGTGTTAGGCGTGGGTATTATTGGTCTTTTAGCTTCGGAAAGCTCTAAACCCTTACTCTTCCCTCAAGACACTTAATCTTTGAGCCATCGTTATTACACAGTCTTCTTTGTCCTTAAACACCCTATAAATTCGTCAATCTGCATATCTCATGTATTCCCTCTCTTAAATTTAGGGGTCCCGATATCTAGGCTTGACTGGGATTATCGCAAACTTTATGTAGAATTATTTTCTACCCTCGGATTTTGGCTCTTTCCTTTTTTACGGGGACAAGTCGATTTAGATTGGGTAATCGTAGCTTTGTTCCCACTTCGGAAATCTTCTTTTATTCACCGATAAAACGTCGAGTTATCGAGAAAG
>JACYFI010000089.1:0-10254 GCA_020975735.1 Ophiocordyceps xuefengensis
AAGTCTTACCGTGGGAAAGTTGAAGGGACTGTGAGTATAATGCTGAATACAAATATGACTTTAATCATCTAATGAGGGTCGACTCCCTGCAAGGTCCCTAAAATAAAATATAATTTGCTAACGGGCTTTCTCATATTTTTAGCCCTCGATCGCCTTTTGATCTTTATAGTAATATAACAAGAAAGTGTTATATAGGGTAAAGACAAACATTTAGACTAATGGCGGTGTATATTGGACTTGTTTGGATCCATCCCTTTTTCATTTAGGAAGATATTGCTTTCCTTTTATTTAACTTAATATATCTTATGAAAATTGGGGAAAAATTTTTTTAGAATACTTTTAGTAGCTGCGTAAGCTCTTCCTTTATGCGAAGCACGGGAAAACAATTCACTAAACCAGCCTCGCAACATAGATATTTCATTTTTACACTTATAAACTTAGTAAGTGTGGTATTGTATATTCTTTTGTTAGAGGCATAACTTCCTAAAGTTTTTTCCTTGCGTTGCTACAAAGTATAGCTGCAAAAAAAATAAAGTACAGCACAAAGAAGTATAAATGCCCATTTTAATGCCTACGGTTCTTTTAGGCAAAGCTATGGCTAAACAGAAAAAAAAATGGCTAGAAAAATTGATTAAATATAAAATTACTAAACTTTTAAGGGGGTGTTGTTTCAATTTGGCCAAAACCGTATCATTGGCATTTTGACTGTTTCCAGGTTCGATTCCTGGACCATCTCCCATGGTATAAATGAATAAATTGTCATTGCTGTATGTTAAACCAACCACAAGCCTTCATTATCATGCATATTAATAATTGGAGTGCTGCACATGCAGAGCCTCATCTATTAAATATATAATTACTTAATTATAGTGAGACTTTGGTGACAACAAGAACGCTTAGCGCAGATATGCTACGCTCAAATAAGGTAAGTAAAGCATATAAAAAGCAGGTGTATAATATTAATATTTTAATTTACAACATCACAGTAGTCCTTATGTATAATTGTTAATTTTCTTACTAATGGCGCTTATAAGGTTAATATGTTTTAATAGTACTAGTAATAAGTATTAAAACATATTAGATTAAAGCCCAAAGGGCTTTGTATCTCATACGGGTCTATAGTGTTTAAGTAGAACCTCACTGGTTTCCATCTCAAGCATGGTGTCCGTACAAATCTGAACTTACCGGTATTAATAGCTTTATTTTATAATTAAGGAAAAAAAACTTATATACAATTATTCAGTTACATAGGGTAATAGATTTGGATGGATTTTACAGTTTTTTAGGGCGGAGTGTATGTACGGCTTTTTATTCATATGAAAATAGTGTATGGACAATAAATGAGGAAAACTCTACATATTCGGCGCAAGACTTCTAATAATTCAGATATTTTTTTTTTTAAATTACTATGAAATTAATATCTCAAATAACCCACCAACCTTAACCATTTAAGCTTAACAAGGGCGCAAGCTCTTAAATAATACAGTTATAAACTTTTGGAACTATGGGTGAAGTAGCTAATTTTCCATTCTTTGCTTACATTGGAAAACTAGATACGTTTAAATATTATTTTTTTTATTATCGTAAATGATTTCTTGAATATCAAGCAATAGAAATATAACAACCTTGTAAAGTAACATATTATATTGAAATAGGAGGTGTGTTTTAAAGAAACTTGTTTTAGGACTAACAAAGCTGACTCTGAAGATCATAATTAAAGAATCTTTGTATACTTCCTAAGCGAGAAGGAATTATTCACAACATTAACATTTTTTTACGCCCATTATCTTCCCAGATACTAATGTAAGTAACGTAAGACGAAGAAAGCTAACACATGGTAAGCCCCTTATAGCTCTTTAGACTCTCTTGCCTACCATATTGAATTCTATTTAAATTTGGAATTTATAAAAGTTAATAAATAAAACTCTAAAAGGTAAAAGATTGATATCTACATAAAATGCCCGTAAAGGTCCTTATTATTAAACATATAGTGTCTGAATTAGGGAAGACAAGGATTGGTTTTAGGTGACAATTGATTTAATACGGCTTTGGTTTCAAATGGCCAAGTAACTTAAATAGAGAAATTTTGTTTTTTTTAATTAGGTTGAAGTTCAAATAAAATGAAAGGCTTAGGATATTAATTTTGTTTTTACAAGAATAATTAAAACGCACACATAAAAGTTTTTAATACTAATGTAAGGCTTTGCCAGAATGTAATTTGATTATATGGACTTGCAGGGGTAAATTTTCAGGGCGATTGGGTTGTTTTTGCTTTTTTTTTGTGTTTACAAGCTAATCGGCCTATAAAAAAAAGAAAGCGGCAAGGCAAAACGCACTAAAAAGTTGTGTTACAGGTTTTTTTCTATTAAATTAAGGAATTATTATAACTCAACAGCTCAAATGATGAGGAAATAAAACCGTGATAAATAGTTAAACACACTTAAAATCTCGGTTATTCCCTTTCGAAAGCGTGGTTTTGCTATCATTCGCCTGTAAAGAATCATTAAACTTCCTTATTTCCTTCTATCTTAAAAATTCCAATTAAAGGAATTGCATACTTCCTCGTCAGCAAGCTCTTTTTTGCTTTTGTAAAAAGTGTTTGATTTTAGTTAAAATCTCATCTCTTTTTGATGCAGTACTTTAATTTTATTCTTTTGCGTTGCTGAGAACCGTATGCCGGCACAAAAAATCAGCATAATGGTTGGGTCATATTGTTTATAAAAGGGTTTGCGTTTAATAAGCGCCATACATAGCTTGCCATGCGCACACACTAAAAATATTTTGAATAGTTCGTATAGAAAAAGTTCAATAAAAATAATATATACCTCGTGTCTAATTAGGTTAAGACCATAAATTTTTGGGGTGTTTAGTATTGGGGGTGTTCGAATCACCCGAGAGCTAAATTTTTGAGGCTAGCGAAGCTACTGCTTTATTTAATAACTAGGTGTTTAGGACCTTTCCATTATATCAGTAGGAATGTTTTGTTCTAATCACCTTTTTAAATAAAAATAGAGGGTAGTGCCTGCTATTTAAAAATAAAAGTATAAAAATGATTGGGGCTTTCCGCCCGACATAAATAAAATTACCTGTTTGTATACCTAACTTTGAAACGTCAGGGAAAAAAACGTCAAATCTAAAAAATTATTAATCACTAAGAGTGCAAATTGCTTGAGCGGCGGAGCGCCCCTGGAACAATAAAAGGGAAGAATTACTTTTTAAATATTACAGGCTAGCTTGCATATCCAGAAGGTTTGGGCAAGTCTAAAAGCTCGCCTTTTAAAAAATACCCATATAAGATAGCCTAATTCAATTTTGGTCTAAAACATTCAACCGAACTTTATTCAGAATTTAAAGATCGAACTCAGGCCTCAGAAGCCTTCTAAATAAATCTCAAAAAAAGCTAAGGTAAGTTCCTTCAATCTCTTTCGGAGCATAAGCTGGCAAAAAAATCTAAACCATTTTATTAGCAAACAGGCTTTGGTAACGGTTAAGAAAAAAGAATAATAATGAAAACGATCGTCTAAAAATCCACGAGAGATAAGAATTGTTGAACACTTTAGTTTTAATATATTGTAGAGAAATAAAAATATATTATTTAAGAGCCTTCGCCTCCATTTTTTCTTGCTGGCTGGCTTTTCCACCAGGAGCGCTATTGTTTTCCTTGGCTCCTTAGCGGCGTGAGGACTTTAGCTTAGCCACCTGAACTCCTTCTGGTGAAAAGCAATGCACAAAAAAAATTAGTAAGATAAGTATTAATAACCATATAATTTTTTTTTAGGGTAAACATTAATTATACAGAAATCATGAATAATAGTGGGTTGAGCATAACAATATAATTTTTGATTTATAAAGATAATTTCGTAGCCGTCGCATACGATAGAGCGACTACTTGTGGTGGTAGTTTGGGTCTGGTTCGAATCCCCAGGTTTTTAACCTTATGTTACCTATTTTAGAATATAAATATTAAACTAGAAAGTGAATTTCAATATAGATTAAATTCCAAGTTAAAGTAGTGGTTCGTCTTGGTTTTGTAGCTTATAATAAAAAAACAACAGGGTATGGGTTGGTATTGGAAGGTTGTTTTTATATAGGATTGTAAAAAGCAAACACCCCTATTTGTAAGCAGGAAAGTAAAGCACGTTGTTCTTATGCAAGAGATCAAGGAATGTGCTTTCCAAAATTAGATCTTTTCCTGTAATTGTAGCGTTATTATTAATACTAAAATGTATTTACACAAACAAGGTCCTAAATGTAACGTAAAGATTTAGTAAAGGTATGGGTTGGTGGTTAACATACATGCAACACCATTTAGTATCTTTAATGAGAGATAAACAAATTGTTTTTCTTCCTTGCTTTGACTGGCTGGCGTGGCTAGCTGGCTGCTGGCGAAGCAGCAAGTAGCATTTTTTTTTTCTTGCGTATCCCCCCCTGTAGAGGGTTAAACACAACCACACTGACAAGGTTGAATTAAATTCTCGAGCTTTAGGCTTGTCAGCTTGCTAAGCCTAAAAACTTACTTTAAAAAAAAGGGGTGTTTAACCTAAAAATTATTTCCATGTTTATCTCCGTTAAAGAGAACCTAAAGAGTTTACCCTTATTTATGCAGATCATAAAATACAATAACAAGGTTCCGGCTGGGTTTCAAGTTAGACCCCTTCACACAACCCAGGAGAATGGATCAGGAAGTAGGTTGCTTTTTTTGTTAGTTTTACATAAGAAACAAGAATAAAAAATTTAGTGTAGGATTACATACCAAAGATAAACTGCTTAAAGGTGTAGTTTTTCACTTAATTTATATAGTTGGTTTGGGCTAGGCGTTAATTCATGTTTAACAAGGAATAAGATGAAGCTAATTAAATAACTAAATATTAAAATTTTAAATTAAGGATTACGCCATTTTTGTTCGCAGCCAAAGCAGCGGCTTTGATATAAAGCTGAAAAAATATGCTCGAAGCTCGTTATATTACCTAACACATATACAGTTTTTTTCTTTCAAGCGGAGCCGGTCATTAATAAAATATATTTTATTAAATGGTATGACTGTCTAATAACACCGCAGGCCTACATTTTTCCAGCTTGGTAGTTTAAAAGGGTAAATTCTAATTCAATACGGGTTGCTATAATGAGTTGATTCCCCTTCTTTCTCGGTTCCAACTTGGACGATTTAGGTGATTATATATATTGTTTATTAGAGACGCAATTACAAAGGAGACCCCTTTAACTTTCACCACACACTTGGATCAGCATTGAATCCATTGACACTTAAATTATTATATATCTCATTTAATGATCCTTAAGGATGAAAAATAAGATAGCTGTACTTCGATAATTGAATAGTGTCCCTGTCCCCTTTAGCAGCATCCGTCAATTTCTAGGTTTTGAACTTATCTGATTATTTATTCAGGTTTCTCAAATCTTAAGGGTTGAACCATTTTTTTTTTGAACATGATAATCTGAATCTTCTTATACTCTTTTGAATTTCTAGTCCGCCGTTGAATCAAACCCGTATTTATCATTTTATTTTTAATGATAGCTACTACATCATTGTAAAATTTTTGTATCTTTAAATGACTTTATCCTCTTTTTACAGCTAAATTTACTAAAAGGTGTAGGTATAATGGGGGGTTATATTATTAGTACAAGATTACACAAATATTTCCTTATTTTCTAATTTTTAATTAAAATATATTATACTTGACTTATAACTTATATTTTACGCCCTGAGAAGGTTTGAGTTCCTAAACTTCATCTCAGAAAAAACTGTCTATTACCAATTTGTTTATTTATAATACAAAAATAATTGAATAAAATGGGATACAACATCTATAATTAATTGAATATACCCTTTTAATATATTATTGTTAACTAAAAAGATTCATATTTTGTTGGTTCTACCTAAAGATTTAGGCTTTTGCCTAACTTTTAGCTTTGAAGTTGCGAAATTGATGGGCATTATATATATTAAGTACCTAATATATAGAAATTCAGAATTATCACTGACAGGTGTTTTTAATATACCTTTTTATTGGTGATTAAGTTTTTGCTTTATAGTGCGCCGTTGTCTAATATTATCTATTGAGTCTAACACGACCTTAGTTATTATCCATACATCACTCCGGAACAGAGTTAGAATGCACACGGGAAGCCCCACATTTTAACTTACGCAGTCACGTCAAAAAGGGGGGTAACGATGAAATTCTGATAAAGTCTAACGTTGACCCAGTCGAGGCCGAGCCGTCTTATGAGTAAGCTAAACCTGCCTGAACCCTATTGTACCAGGTTCCTCTACAAGAGGGTCTATAGTCTTGAGTCAGAAAACAGGGGATATGTCATTTGTATGATCTTGGGATACTGAAGAGAACGTACCAATGAGATATCTACAGCAACCCCAGGGGTAACAATAAGGTACATATACACCAGTAAAAGAAGTGGCACATCTAGGACGGATTTAAGGAAAAAATATAATAATTGGACTACGGGATTAACCTACACTCCCCCTAAAGGACCATTGGTAACCAGTAAGGAGTTCAATAGGTACCTCATCAATGGGGATAGGACTCCAGGATTTAGAGTCTGTAGCTACACCCACTATCGCTGGAAGTTTCCAAGTACAGTTTCACGCGTTTTGGATAAAACTAACGGAAATTTATGAAACTTTGTCGAATAACAAAAAGTTTTTTGGTATGAAGGATGATTTATACAGATTATTATATGTTAAAGAATTGATATACGCGGCTTCACCAAAAAAATTCGGAAAAGGTAAGCCCAGCAACTTGCACTCCCGGGTAGTAATTAAAACCTACTAACGTTGAGATGGATTAGTCAGAAGAAAGTTATAGTGAATATGTAATCTAATAGTTGAAAGATGGGACTTTCCAATTCCACCCCCAGGAGAAGAATATATAATACCCAAAGCCTGACGGATGGTAAACGACCCATATGGACTATAGCCTCCCCTAAGAGACAAACCAGTCAGGAATGTTATAAGAATGATATTTAAGGAGCATTATTGAAACCAAACTTTGACACGAAAGCAGGTCCATGGTTAGACCTAACAGAAGTGCCACACTCGCTTCAAATAAATTGGTTAAGAACACAACCCTTTATTGCCAAATGTTTTATAGAAGGGAGACATTACTAAAGTTTTGACGAAAATAATATCATACACAAACTGATGGATGTCTGGAAACGAAAGAATAAAAGAACCAAATTTTTGTATTTATTCGTATATACTTGAAAAGCGGGTTAATGAATTCATATACTTACTCTCACTTCTGTGAGTCAGGAACACATCAAGGTTCAATAAATAAGCCCCCCACTATTAGAAAAAGTATCTTCTCGATAAAGTCGACAGTTTGTTTCGGTGAACTAAAAGAGAGATTTACGACGTCTGCGAATCAAAGCTAAGCATTAACCCAATCTATACTCGAATTGCGTCCCCACGTTAAAAAGGAAAGAGCCAAGACTCTGAAGGAAATTAAATTTACATTAAAGTTTACGAACTATATCCGTCTAAGCAGATAATCCGACCCTAAAATTAAGCAAGATGGATAAATAGTAATGCAGATACCCTACATCTATAGTTGGTAAGAGGATCAAAAGAAGAACTTTGTTAAATCTTATCGTGCAAAAAGGATTAAGGTGTCTGAGGACGAGTAGGGTTAGAGCTTTCCCGAAGCAAAAACAAAATAACAACGCTAACACAGAACAAAGCTGAATTCCATTATTCGGTTAGGAGTCAAAAAGAAAGTTAAATCATTGCCTTACTCCTAGGAAGAAAAATGGTTTTAGCTAAGAAATATAAAAAATATGAGCTTCAAGCCCCGATAGACAATGGTGCAACAAAAAAAAATTGAGTAAGCCAAATGGTATCTTTAAAAAAAGAGAGTAACCATCCCCAAAGTTTATCTAATGCAAGAATTAATGATGGCTATAGAAAATGCTAACTATCAAGAATCAGACTAATAGAGGTATAATACTATACTATCGTTTCCGCCAGATTTAGATTTTAATAGACTTAATCAGCAAAATGTACACTAATACGATCAGAATACTGGCAAGACTTCTAGCCAGCCAAAATTCAATGCTTGGAACTCAAGCTAAAAATAAATTTGCAACTTATGGTAAAAATTCTTAAGGGGCAGATAGCATTGGGTTCTTAACATAGATAATGGGAATAAACACGTCGTCTTTCCATATATAAAGGTGGATGGAATATTTCTCAAAATTCAATGTCCCCAAGACTATATCAAAGCTTGTTTGAGGGTAATTACTTGTTGTTCTATGTGACCCGATACAGATGGAGATGATACTTTTATAGGTTTGATTGAAGGACCTTTAATCCCCTAAAGTATAACGAGGTAGAGATAAAATTCGTGGACCAAAGAAATCGTAAGCCAAATACCATTTATGTAGAGAGTGCCACATGAAACATCCATAGTCAAAAACATCTCACAAATGAATTAAAAAAAATCCTGAAGGCCAATTGCAGAGTCTAGATGGGAAACCATCCGTACGGTTGTGGAAAGGGGAGGAGTGAGCTCGGTAATATAGAGTTAACTTTCCAAGTTCATTTTAATTGGGGACAGGGTTTTTAACTATGCTCCAATTTCAGGATAGTACTAATCTAAGATAATCATTTTATATAATGTAAACTAGTATAAGGATGAAGTATGCTAAACATGATTCTTGATATAACCCTTACCTATATAAAATAATCTTCTTTATTTATATTTTACATAGGATTTTTACTTTAATAAGTAAGTTGCCAGCCACCATTTCTTTTTTTGACTCCTCTAAAAAAAGGAACTTGGGAAATCATTATCAAACAACTTTGGGGAGTAAATTATCAAATCCGGGAACCCCTTAAACGTTTCTGGTACTAAAAGCCATATATAAAAATTAGAGTGGCGTGAAAACTAATTACTTCAGGTATAGTAATCAGCCCAGAAGATGAGTAAAACGAAAAATGGCGCATCGCGGACTAAGCGACGTAAACATTCGCCAAGTAAGGATTACGTAATAAAAGAGGGCAACCCGAGTAAATGGTAGTTGAGATGATTAATTTAACCCGTTAAGATAACTCTACCTGGGCCTTCGCAAAGAAGTTTATCAAGGTTAAATCCCTTCTAACCAAATTATTTCAAACGCAACGATTCTTTTTACTGTGTCCTAATAACAGTGCAAATAACCTTCGACCACCCTATTTATTCAGGTTCTCAGATGCAAAGGAGATTCTTTTTTCTTTGTTTTAATTCCCGTTAAAGTCACAAAAAACCTAGTAGGTTGAATAATTCGAGGTTAATTTCTCAATTGAATTGTTCAGCCTAGAGACTAGATATATTTAAAATTATTAAAAGCTATTTGGAAGCAGGAAGAATTAGGTAAAGAAAAGAATGGTGTCTTTGGATTTTTACAAAGTTTCTTTAAGATCAAATTATAACCAAAGTAATAACTACATTTTTGAAAAATATCTTAAAAACCAGAAATATTCTGATTAGTTTATTTATTTAAAAAAGCAGATCGTTATAATGCAAATCGAGGGGAACATTTAAAGAAGCTGAAGGGCCTTGCAAAAAATAATTATATTGAGCTCTTTTTAAATAAAGGTTCTAACCCTCCTTTCTCTATAGAGGCTTTTCCTGAACTGTTGCTTTTAGCATGACCATGTAATTACCAACTTAGTTTCAAAATCAGGACCCTCAAATGGGGTAACTGTTTTAACAAGTGTGATGTGGTAGTTTAATAATTAGTCTAACTAAGGAATCTAAATTACATCAAAACAGGGAAAGTCGTTGTAGTTTACTTTGTGCAGGTAACTTCTAAACATAATTAGAGTGAATTACGTATTGACAGGTTAGAGATTTTCTTGAATGGGTCAAAACTTTCGTAAAAAGATTATACTTGAGGTTTAGATGTCAAATCATTCAAAATAATTAGATAAGATTTTACCTTTTTTTCATAAATACCTGTCTTGTGTTAATCTTAGGATTTTTGAAGATTGTCGCTCAAAGTTAGCCAAAAATGGTAGCAACAAAATAAATATTTTAACTAGCCAAGGTTTTGATCAGGATTTTCGTCAAAACATAGAACAGGGATGCATTCAGTAATAGAATAACTAATAAACTCGCTTTTGAGAGTATGTGATTATATAAAGGTTGTCTATTGTTCTTTAAAATTCTGGACGAGGTAAATTTAACCCGAACATCATAGGACGGTTTATGATGCCCATCCTATTACAAGTTTACACAATTG